>JAJIBD010011158.1:0-42203 GCA_021461705.1 Cryptotis parvus
CTCTCTGGCCAGGATCTCAGTTTGGGGGTCACCTTCCTTTCCTGTACCCAGCAATGGTGCCATCTCGAGGCTACCCGGCTCACCATGGGCCCCACCCCTTTTATTTTTGCTTTTTGGTCACACCCCCTGCGATGCTGAGGGGTTACTCCTGACTCAGGAATTGCTTCTGGAGGTGCTCAGGGGACCATATGGGATGCGGGAGGTCAAACCTGGGTCGACAGCGTGCAAGGCAAACGCCCCTCCCCGCTGGGATATCATTCTGCTTCGTGGGGTCCGTGGACGCTAGGGTCCACCCTCCTGGGCCTCAGTGGCCGTGGGACTCCTCCCAACACAGGTCCAGGGGTGAAAAGTGATGACATCTAGCAGGTCCGAGTCAGGAGGGACACCCAGGGGCGGCGTGACCTGCTGCTGACCCCATTGCTACCCCCAACATCGCAGCCCTTGGTGACTGGGTCTCTGGACCCCAAACAGCAGTCACTGCTCAGCTTGCTTTTTGGGGGCCCCACCTAGGGATTCTTAGGAGTCACTCCTGGTGGTCGATGAGGGAACAGGCGGTGCCAGGGACGAAACCTGGGCTCAGCCCCGAGGTGGCCCCAGTCCCGGATCCTTCACCAAGATACCTGTCACCAGGGGAGTCACGTCCCCCCCAGGGTCCTCTCCCCGCCCCGAGCCCCCCTACCTTATGCTCCCCACATCGCCCCCCCCCACCCCCAGCACCCACTGGTCACAGCCCTTAGGGCGCCAGGCCAGCAGCCAGAGCAGGGAGCAGGCACAGACATGTCCCCCAAGACAGATGCGAGCCCAGAGTGGAGGCTGCCGCCCACTTCCTGTACCCCACTGGCGCAGCAACTGTGGCCCTCAGTTGCCTGGCCGCGACAGCCCCACGGCCCGGTACAGAGGCATCCAGCCCCAGGGGCACTCCCGGGGCGCCCCTGCCCGCCTGTGGAGGTGGGCACAGCATTCTCGGGGCCCGGTTACAGTTGCAGTGGCCTTGGCCGTCCTGATCCAGCCTGGGAACAAAGTGGGTGCTGGCCCCAGGCGGGGCCTCTCCTGGACAGGGCGCGCCCCGGGGCCAGGAGCCACAGAGCAGCTATTCATGCTCCCGAGAGGGGGTGGAAACGGGGTCAGGAGGGTGCGGGGAGACGAGCTGCTGGGGCACCCCAGCTGTGCTCGACACAGGCGGCCGGTCGGAACCCACAGGCTGAGTGTGGCGCCGAGACAGCTGAGCTGGGGGAGCGGCAGGAAGAGGGGCGAGAGCAGCTGGGCAGGAAGAGGGGGCAGCGGGTCAGGCCGCTGCGCCTCCCCAGGGCAGCCGAGGTCTCAGGGGAGAACGTCCTGTTTTGTACTTGCTTTTGGAGGAGAGGGTTGGGCCACAGGCCGGAGCTCAGGGCTGACTCCTGGCCCCTGCTCAGGGGTCACTGGTGGAGCTCAGGGCACAGTCCACGGGCCGAGGGTCCAGCACCACGCTCTGCTCTAGCCTCTGGCCCCATGTTGGGTTTCTTTTGGCAGTGCTGGCTCACACCCAGGGCCTCACACACAGGCCAGGGTGTCACCCCTGAACCCCCCCACTCTCTCCAGACACCTCCCTCCTGCCCCCCAGTCCTCAGGGAAGGAGACAGTGAGCTTCAGGGGACAGGCCTGCCCCATCATATCGCGGCCTCACCCCGGCCGGCCCGAGGAGATGAGCCATGCCCAGCCCCTTCTGTCCATGCAGGGGGAGCAGCAAGCAGAGACGCTTGGAGGCGCCAGGAGCGCTGCCCCCTTCCTACTCGGCTCCTGACAGCTCCCTGCGGTCCCCACCGGGTGCTCGCCACACTTCCTGCAGCCCAGGTGCCGCCTCTGCCATTGGCAGGCAGAAATGGGGTTCTCAGAGCCCTTGGTGCCAGAGGCTGGACAGATCCAGGCCTGCCTGGGTCCCATCGCCCCTGACCCGCCCCTCAAGCCTCACCCAGCAGCGGGGAGACCAGCCAGAGCGCAGAGGCCTCCAGGGCGATGTCAGAGAGCTGCAGGAGCTCTCGCACCGTGCGGGTGCAGCTCGTGGGCAGTGAGCGATGACAGGCTCTCCACGGCCAGCGGCAACACCGTGTCGTCCGCCAGGTACACCAGCACGTCTGCGGCTGCAAGAGAGCGGGAGGGTCAGCTGGCACTGCCCACCCCGGGAGCCCAGCAGGACCCATGAACAGTGCTGCCATTAAGCTCCAGGAACCTAAACCCTGTGGTCCAGGCCATGTCCGGCCACACCTCCGGATTCCAGCCAGGGCTGGCCACCCCCACCTCCTCGGCAGCCCTGGTGTACTTCAGAGCAGGACATTCCAGAGAGGCCGGGGGAGAGGTTTGTAGAACAGGCCGGGTGTGGTGGGGGGGCCCAGTCCACGGCATGTTCAATCCCGCGCATCCCTTATGGCCCACCAAGCACCGCCAGGAGTAACTTCTGAGTGTAGAGCCAGGAATAAGCCCTGAGCATCGCTGGGTGTGACCCAAGAAAAGCCAAACAAAAATCCACCACCAAAGGGGCTGCCCTGGGAGGCCGGAGCCGGCCCCAAAGGGAGACGCCCATGAACAGGGGCCACTGGCGCATCTCAGGGCTCATCCGGGCTCTCCACAGAGCAGGACTTGAACCGACTTCTTGGGAGAGGTGGGGACGCTGTTGAGACGCAGCCCCGGGCCAGAGCGGCTCATTAACCAAGCAAAGATGCAGGACCAGTGCGCTGGCACAGTGGGAGGGCGTTCGCCTTGCACTGGCCAACCCGGGTTCTATCCCGGCATCCCGTACGGTCCCCGAGCACTTCCAGGAGTAATTCCTAAGAGCAGAGCCAGGAGCAACCCCTGAGCATCATGGGGGGTGACCCCCCCCAAAATAACGCAAAGGTGCTTTTCTGCCACCGTCCAGCTCTGCCTCAGCAGCTGCTTTAGTCCGCGGGCGAATGACAGCCACAACCCGAGGCGCTGGGGGGCTGCTCCCCGGGGTCCTGTGCGGCGACAGGGATGACGCCCAGCTCTCGCAGCACTGTGGGCACTGGCCCCGGAGCCCTCTCCCTGCAGCTGCTGGACCAACAAGAGGCCTCAGCTCCAGAGGGCCGAGGCTGCCCCGCTCCATGGCGGCAGCGCAGGGAGATGCTGAGGGCGCTGGACCGCACTTACCCCTCCCGAGGGCCCGACTTCCACCCTATAAAATGAACATCATAACCCCTGCGGCCTGTTTACTGCAACGGAACAAAGCCCGAGCGCGTCGCAGCTGGGTTATGAGCTTTCTCGTGACTTCCGCGGAGACTCCAGGCTAGGAGCCGCTCGGTGCCGGTCACTTCTCCGCCCCTTCAGCCCCCTCCCCCGCTGGGTTAAACACAGGGGCTATGGTTCCCGGGGAGATGAACTGGGCGGCGGGGGGGGGGGGCCGACCCACCTCGGGCGCCCACGGAGGACAGGCTGCTGCGGTGGGAGCGCTCGGCGGGGCCGGGCTGCACGGCGTTGCCCTGCGTGCGGTCCATCTGCCGAGGCAAAGAGGGCAGTTACCGTCTGCCCCGAGCGCCGGGCGGCGAGGTCGTGCCGCGAGGACTGGACACCGAACAGAGCGGACGGGCGCGTTTCCAGTGCAGACTCGCGGGGGCGGGGGTGGTCCTAGGCCGGTCGGGGTCGGGCTGGATCGCGGCACCGAGTCCAGCCGGCCAGGGGTGAGGTCCGAGGGATGCCCCGGGAGAGTATAGTGCACCTCGCTCCGGGGCGGGGTACCGCAACCCGTGTCCCCGTGCCTCACCTCGCAGGAACCGAGCCCCCGTCGCTCAGCCGGGGGCTTCTCCCCAGTTCCAACCGGGACTCGCGCTCCAGCTCCCGGGGCTGCGACGCGGAAGCCGAAGCGGGAGGAAGCGCGGCGCAGAGGCCCCGCCCTCATTAACTCAAGAAAGCCAATCGGAGCCCTTGACTGTGCGCAGAGGCCCCGCCTCCGGAGCCGCACGGGAACCAATCGGAGCCTGTTGTTGCGGCTCCCGCTCCTGCCCGGCGCCCACGCCCCTTCGCTGCGGCCCGCGCACGCGCGGGGTGCCCTGCCGAGAGGGGCCGCGCCCTTGGGGCGGGTAGCGTTTTAGAGCTAGCGCAATCGCTCGTCTGAGTGTCCCAGAGCAAGCAAGTGGCCGGCTTTGCGCTCCAGCCCCGACCGTTGGCCTGTAAACAGGATGTGGGGAATTCCAGGAAGCTGGGGGCTTTGCGCAGGACCCCGCCTCCAAGCTGTGTCCGCCTCGGTGGGGAGAGCGCTGGATGGGCGATGCCAGCACCCTTCTACCACGCTGCCCCAATGGGACCCGAGAGAGCAGGGAGGGCCCCGCACAAGCCTTCTCTTGTCGAGGATGGACTCGGTGGTCCCCAGGAACCCAAGTTGCCTGACGCGCAGTTCTGGGAGCCTCGAAGGACTTGATGCATTTCCCCTGGTTGGGAAGAGGCGTCAGACAGGCAGGTCCTGGCAATGGCCACCCGCGCGTGCCTGGGGTGCAGAGCTCAGGGAGAAACCAGGTCCGGGGACGTGGGAAGCCGCTCCGGGAGCCCGAGGAGCCAGTGGTGGACAGCACTGGGCTGGGTGAAGGGCGGTGGGCGCACCCCACCCCGAGTCCGGAGCAGGCTGCTGGAGCACAGGGGTTACGATGCTTGCCTGCCCCTCACCGCCTGTGGTCCCCCACCATGGCCGGGGTCACTCCTGAGCACCTAGATACCGCTGGGTGTAATGCAGAGCTCTGAAATGTAGGGCCAAAGCAATAGCAAGAGGTAAGGCGCCTCCCCTAGCGTGCAGCGGGCCTGGTTCCATCTTGGTCCCTCGTCTGGTCCCCAGAGCATCGCCAGGAGTGACCGCTGAGCACCACCAGGTATGATCACTTGAATAACGTTATTCATCGATTTGCTCGAGCGGGCGCCAGTAACATTTCCATTGGACCCTATCACGTGCCAATATAGCCCAACGGCATCTGGTTGATTCAGGAATATAAAGAGCCTCAAACCGTTCCTTCAGGGTCTTGACAAGGAAGTCTGACCATCTTGTAGGTGGGTGGCCACGTGATCTTTTGACATCCCGTGGGATCCAGTCGGTAATGGCTCTAGTCCAGCGGTTGTCTCCAAATCGCATTACATGTCCAGCCCATCTTGATTTTCGATGCCTTGGCAAACGAGACAGCGTCCCTGATTCTGGAATAGCGACGGAGGTCAGAACTCCGGATTCCTTCCCTCACTTGAGTGAGGCGTGATATTCCAAGCATAGCTCTTTCGATTCCTCTCTGGGAGACCCGAATAGCATTCTCATCCTGCTTTCTTAGGGCCCAGGTCTCTGAGGCATATGTTAATGCAGGGAGAATGGTGGAGTCAAAGAGATGTGCCCGGAGCCGGAGGGTTCTTTTGTCCTTTTAGCTATTTCTTCGATGCCTTTGAAGGCATTCCATGCCGCCTCTCTTCCTCCTGCGCAGCTCAGGTTTTAGGTCATTCATCATGTTGATTTCTCGACCTAGGTACACATAACTGCTGCATTCAGAGATGTTTGTTCCATTGAGAGTGAATGGGGCCTCTGGAACTAGTTCATTCTTTTTTTTTTTTTTTCTTTTTTTTTTTTTTTTTTTGGGTCACACCCGGCGATGCTCAGGGGTTACTCCTGGCTCTGCACTCAGGAATTACTCCTGGCGTTGCTCAGGGGACCACATGGGATGCCGGGGATCGAACCCGGGCCGGCATGGGCTGGCATGGGCCGGCCACGTGCAAGGTAAATGCCCTACCTGCTGGGCTATCGCTCCGGCCCCTAGTCCATTCTTCATAAACATGGTTTTCTTTATTTTATTTATTTTTTTTTTTTTTGTTTTTGGGTCACACCCGGCGATGCTCAGGGGTTACTCCTGGCTCTTCGCTCAGGAATTACTCCTGGCGGTGCTCGGGGGGACCATATGGGATGCCGGGATCGAACCCAGGCCGGCACAGGCCGGCTGCGTGCAAAGGCAAACGCCCTACCCGCTGGGCTATCGCTCCGCCCCAACATGGTTTTCTTTAGATTCAGCTGTAGACCTATCTTTCCACATTCTCAGTCTAAGTCAGCCAGCATTTGTGCCGCTTGGCTAATGTTTGGTGTTATTAGAACGATGTCATCAGCGAGCGGAGGTGGTGTAGATGCCGACCATCTATCTTCACTCCCATTCCTTCCCATTCTAATTGTCACATGAGGGCCGGAGGCGATAGCCCAGCGGGTAGGGCGTTTGCCTTGCACGCGGCCAGTGCCGGCCCGGGTTCGATCCCCGGCATCCCATATGGTCCCCGAGCACTGCCAGGAGTAATTCTTGGTGCAAAGCCAGGAGTAACCCCTGAGCCGCTCGCGGTGTGACCCAAAAAGCAAAAAAAATAATAATAATAATAATTGTCGCATGATGTTCTCGAGGGTAGCGCTGAAGAGTTTTGGTGAAATGGTATCACCCTGTCGAACCCCTCTTTTGACATCAATGATCACTTCTTTGTAGAATGGTGAGATCCTGGTGGTGAATCCGTAATACAGCTCACGAAGGATCTTGATGTATTGGGTTTGAACACCCTGTTTGGCTAGGGCTTCGATGACCGCTTCAGTCTCCACAGAATCAAAGGCTATGATCCCCTCACAAAAAGAAGAAGGTAATGGAAGAAGCCTCACAGAAATGATTCAACTTTTTTTTTTTTTTTTTTTTTTTTTGCTTTTTGGGTCGGACCCAGCGATGCTCAGGGGTTACTCCCGGCTCTGCACTCAGGAATTACTCCTGGCGGTGCTCGGGGTTATGGGATGCCAGGGACCGAACCCAGGTCGGCCCGTGCAAGGCAAATGCCCTCCCGCTGTACCGTCACTCGGGCCCCCTAACTTTGAAGTATTCACTCATTCCTTCTTTCACCCCCAGAGTTCCCTGGTTCCTTACCCAACCCCACCCCAGGGAGAGGGAATTAGGACTCTCGGTGGGAAGCAGGTAGCTATGGTTAGGGTACCCCAAGCTTTATTTTATTTATTTATTATTATTATTATTATTATATTTTTTTTTGCTTTTTGGGTCACACCCGGCGACACTCAGGGGTTATTCCTGGCTCTGAACTCAGGAATTACTCCTGGCGGTGCTCGGGGACCATATGGGATGCCGGGAATTGAATCCGGGCCGGCACAGGCGGGCTGTGTGCAAGGCCAACGCCCTACCCGCTGGGCTATCGCTCCGGCCCCTGGTACCCCAAGCTTTAAAGCTCTTCTTTCCCCCTGGGAGACAGGACTCAGGAGACCGTTTCGGAGACAGGTCTGAGTGCTCAGGCTGGGAGCTGAGCCCTAGAACCCGGTATCACGGCGGCGGGGGGCGGGGTTTGAGATAGGGGCGGGTTATGGGCGGGGCTGATCACGGACGAGGCGTTTGTGGGGGTTCATCACAAGGTGAGTTTATGTGGGCGGGGTTTGTGTCCGGGGCGGGGCTTATCCCGAATTTCGTTTGTGTGGGCGGGGTTTGTGCTTCAGGGGCGGGGGTTATTCCTGGCCTCCTCTGGCCTGGCCTGCCCCCTGCCGACCAGATTCAGTCCTGCAGCCGGGCAACCTGGAGTGTGGGAACAATTTGCTATGGGGCAGTTGGGCCCGTGTCCCTCAGCATGTGCCTTCTGCTGCAGGCAGCTCCAGCTGCAAATGGGCAACGGGGCGGGGCGTCTGGCCCCTGCCCCTCAGGGGTTCAGCGGGTGCACACCGTCTACAGCCTTTTGGTCTTCTGGAGTTGGCTCTGTCCCTGGCCTGGCTGCCGTCCGGGCACCAGGCCACTGTTCGCCTGCACCCAGCACCCAGGGTTAAACATTAGTGGGAGGTTATCAGCCTGGGATGCGGGAGGGGAGAGAAACTCACTCTCCGGCTGGGCTGTAGCTGTGTCTCGGGCCCCAGTCTCAAGATGCCCGCTGAGGAGTTTGTGGCTGGCTGGATCTCAGGTGAGACACTGCCCCTCCTTCCCCACCTCGCCCCAGCGCTGGGGCACATCCTGGGGACGGGGACGGCTGAGAGTCAAGGGTCAGGTACTGGTCCCTGTGGGCTGGAGGCTGGAACCCGCTCCCTGCAGAGCGGCCGGAGGGGAGGGGGGACGGGCGCCCGGGAAGGCAACACAGACCCCCAGACACAGCACACACACCTGTGGGGGGCAGAGCTGGGAGCCCGTGCATGTCCCCGGGTCACCTGCACCCTGTCCTGGCCCAGCAAGGAAGTTGGCCTTTGACCTCACCTGCACCCTCCAGCCCCTTTGGGACTCTGCCTGTGGACATCCGGCCTGGACGTCGCTGTACTGGGGCGCCTCCCAGCTCCGGGTGACGGTTCTCTCAGGAGAAAGGGGGCGTGTGTCCTGCCGCACTGTGCACTCCCCAGACCTGCAGTGGGGGACAGCTGGGCCCGGGCCCGCCCTCTCTGGTGCCAGCAAGACCCCCGTCCCCTGTATTTTTGAGTGAGGCCGAGGCGGCAGGAGCTGCTTTGAGATAGTTCCAGAGTCCCAAGGTTAGATAAGAGCCAAAGCTCCGGGCCAGGACTCACAGTGTGGCCCCCCACGTCTCCCCGTGCATCCGCACCCTGTCCCTCAGCTGTGTGAGGAGGGGGGGGCCATGGGGCCCTGAGGACGCCTGTCCCCTCCCTGGCTCCTGAACCCTCTGTCCTCTCGCACAGCTGGGCCTGGCTCAGTGGCCTCTCTCAGCACCTTCTTGTCACACAGGCGCTTTGGGTCTGGTCCTGGGACACCCATTTGACACGGTGAAGGTGAGTCCAGGGAGGTGTGGCCACACCCTAGCGAGGGTCCTCTGCCCCTCGCCCTGCGGGCAGTGCTTGGGCACGAGGGCACTGGGCAGAGCCGAGAGCTGTGCGTTGCCCGCAGGTGCGGCTGCAGACGCAGACGGCGTACCGGGCATCGTGGACTGCATGCGCAGGACTTACCGGCACGAGTCGGTGGGTCCCCCCCGGCGGACACAACCTCGCTCCTCCCATACTGCCTCTCCGAGGGAGGAAAGGCGCGGCCGGGGCCCCTGGGGGGCTGGGTGGTGCTTTAGTGCCAAGGTCGAGCTGAGCCGTCCTCAGCGGAGGCTTCCTCCACCTCCCGCGGGGTTCGGGGCGGAGGCGGGGCCGGGTGGCGCCCCCTGCCCACTGGGGTCTCTGTGCAGGTGCTGGGCTTCTTCAAGGGCATGAGCTTCCCCATCGCCAGCATCGCCGTGGTCAACTCGGTCCTGTTTGGGGTCTACAGCAACACGCTGCTGGTGCTCACGGCCACCTCCCACCACGGCGGCGGCGCAGCCACCCAGCTACACCCACGTCTTCACAGCAGGCTGCACGGGGGCTTCCTGCAGGTAGACACGGCGCCAGGCCATGTGCATACGGCCACCCAGGCCCACACACACACCACGCACACGCACACCACACCAAGGATACTAACACACCACAGCACGGACACACATCACCTCTGCACCGCACAGCTGCACACAGGAGTTATCTGCCCCGTGCGGTGACCTTTCAGGCCTCAGGCCTGTGGGGAGGGTCCCGGTACCGAGGGCACCTGTGACCGTGGGGCGGGGAAGAAGCTGTAGGTGCCATCAGAGCGTGAGGGGTCTCTCCAAGGAGCCCCTCACCCCGAGAGCCCCCTCAGAGCCTCAGGCCAGCCCCTGACGGTGCTGAACAGGAACTGCCCGTCTGCCCAGCCCCAGCTCCAGAGCTCAGCCCTGCTGAGGGCATTAATCATTAAGTAGCTTGCATCGGGGTTTGGTCTTTGTTCTCAGAACTTAAGTGATGGAGGTTGCATGGGGTGGGGAAAGGGGTCTCTGCCCGGGAAGGACCCATGGAAGGGGCTGGCCCTGGCCACACCCCGGCCTCCCCCTGACACCCGCCCTGATGGCCACAGTAAGGCCCAGTGAGGCCACAGTAAGGCCCTCGGGGAATCACAGTTCAGGACACCCCGAAGGTCCCTGGGGTGAGCGTCTGCTTGTTTCCTGAGATCTGGCACCTGCCAAATCCGTGAGCAGCTGAGACGCAGCTAAGAGACTGGGTGGCCCTACCCGCTCCCCCCCACCCCCGGCCACTCCAGCTCGTGGGGGGCACAGGCCTGGGAGCTGTGAGGGGCTGGGAGTCGTGATGAGGGGTCCGGGGGCCGAGCTTGGATGTTCCGTCCAGCCAGGGGGTCGGGGTGGCGGGGTTTGGAGGACTAAGGTGGCTGGGGTAGACTGCAGCGGCGGGGCCTCTGGCCTTGTGACCTGCTGTTCTGCAGGAGTCCAGCAAGCGGACTGCCCCCACAAAGGGGCCGGGCCCTCCCAGTTCCCTCCAGAACCCACAACCCTGGGCTGAGCTGTATCTTTGAAAAAGAAACAAATTCGCAAATGACCTTTTAGCAGAGCCACGGCTGACCCTGACCCCACTCCCCACCCACCCAGCCCCTGCCCCCGTACCCCAAGTCTTCCCTGTGGGAGTTTGTCCGATGCTGGCTCTGTACTCGCCCCGCTCCCCAGGACCACCCTCCATTGGGCAGGGCTGGAGAGGGAGGAGCCGGGTATGAGGGAGGAGCCGGGGCCGAGGGGAGGAGCCTGGGAGGAGGGAGGAGCCGGGGGAGGGAGGGAGGAGCCGGGGCCGAGGGAGGAGCCGGGGGAGGAGGGAGGAGCCGGGGCCGAGGGAGGAGCCGGGGATGAGGGAGGAGCCGGGGGATGAGGGAGGAGCCGGGGTGGAGGGAGGAGCCTGGGAGGAGGGAGAGCCGGGGAGGGAGGGAGGAGCCGGGGGAGGAGGGAGGAGCCGGGGAGGAGGGAGGAGCCGGGGCCGAGGGAGGAGCCGGGGCCGAGGGAGCTTTTCCTCTGGTTTGGGGCCGTCCTGGGTGGGTCATTCCTGCCAGTGTTGGGCACCAGGCGGCGGCATCCGGGCGTGCCAGTCTGTCCGCACAGGGCCCTGCTCCGGTTGTTCTCCCCAGCCTGGGGCTCCTTGACTGTGGCGCTTGCTCCAGCTGTTCCTTAGATCCGGCCCCTGCGCTTTCTCCTCTTCCTGCGCTTGAGGGGGCTGCAAAGCCCTCCCGTCCTGGGGGGCTTTCGGGCTCTCCCTCTTCCGGAGCTTGCCTCCTAAACGACTTGCTTTAGTCGGGTGCAGCTGCGGTGGAGGGTCGAGCGGCCCTCGCGGAGGCGGACTGGGATGCCCCCATGCCCGGGCCAGCGTCCTGGCGGGTGCCACAGCTCCTCGGGGCCCCGCTGGCGCCTTCCTCTGGCAGACGCGGGCCGGGGGAGCCCACGCGGCCCCCTTCCTCCACAGGCCTACTGCCTGGCCCCCTTCGACCTCATCAAAGTGCGGCTTCAGAACCAGACGGAGCCAAGGGGCGCGGCGCGGGGCCCGCTTCCCCGGTACCGGGGGCCCGTGCACTGCGCCACCTCCATTCTCCGGGAAGAGGGGCCCCGGGGGCTGTTCCGAGGGGCCTGGGCCCTGACGCTGAGAGACACCCCGACACTGGGCATCTACTTCGTCACCTACGAGTGGTTCTGCCGCCAGTACACGCCCGAGGGCCAGACCCCCAGTAAGCGGGGCTGGGGCGGGGGCTGGGGCCGAGGCTCTGCTCCGGGGCGCCCCCTGACCACCGTCCCCCCAGGCTCGGCCACTGTGCTGGTGGCCGGCGGTCTGGCGGGCATCACCTCCTGGGTGACGGCCACGCCGCTGGACGTGATCAAGTCCCGGATGCAGATGGCGGGGCTGGGGCCGCGGGCCTACCGCGGGGTGCTGGACTGCATAGTGAGCAGCGCCCGGCAGGAGGGCCCCGGGGTCTTCTTCCGGGGGCTCCTCATCAACAGTGCGCGCGCCTTCCCGGTCAACGCCGTCACCTTCCTCAGCTACGAGTACCTCCTGCTCGCCTTGGGGTGAGCCTGCGGCCCCCTCCTCCCCCAGCAAGCAGCCGGGCTGAGACTGCAGCTCCTGCTTGGCTGCCAGGCTGCCATGGCCCCGGGTTCCAGCCACCGGGCGTTGGTGGCCCTCCCTCTGGTCGGGGGGCTGCGCGGCCGCCCACCCCTCGGGGCCCAGCCAGACCCGCAGTCTCCCTCTCCCTGGGGTCTTGGCCATGACTGTGGCGCCCGCCTCGGCCCCCCCTTCTCCGTCCTCCGCACACCCTGACTCGGGCGGCAGGACCCTCCCGCCGGCGCTCCCGCCACCACCTGCACTTTATCTCGGCGTGGATTTGCTTCCTGAGACTGAGCGTCGTGCCGCGGGGCTCCCTGCCCCCTCCCAGCAGCCTCGTGTCTGTCCCTTGAAAGGCCACCATCCACTGTCTCCCCGCACCCGACCGCACCCCACGGCGCAGACTTGCCCGACTGCGCCCTTCTTTCTGCACTCTGAGGTGCCTACCGAGCCTTTGCAGGGGTTGTCTCTGGGGGGGGGGGGGGGCAGTCGGCACAGGCCTGCCTGGTGGGCAGCAGCTGCCGGCCTCGGCAATAAAGCTGAGTGAGTCTGTCCTCTGGGTCCTTCTCTGCTCCGGACCAGTCTGAGCCCACCTCAGGGCCCCCGAATCCCTGGGGACCTCCCCCAGAACCACTGCCGGATCCCTTTTGATGGGGGCTCCTGGCTGTACCCAGGAGCGTGGGGCCCCTCCCAGCTGTGAGGGCGTCTTGCTAAGGGGCTCAGGTCCGGGGATCCAACTCTCCTGCAGGCAAGGCATGTGCGCCCCACTTGGAGCCGGGGCCTCGTGGGTCCTGTCTCCATGTCACACCCTGTTCTGGACTCTCAGGGCTCCCTCTGCGGAGCCCCTCGTAGACCAGCGCGTCCCACCCAAGTGACTCTGGCCCGCCAGAGTCCAGTTCCCAGCTTTCCATATGGTTCCCTGAGCCCTCCAGGAGTGATCTGAGCACCACTGGATGTGGCCCCAAACAAAACAAAATTAGTAGGGGCCGGAGCGATAGCCCAGCGGGTAGGGCGTTTGCCTTGCACGCAGCCGGCCCATGCCGGCCCGGGTTCGATCCCGGCATCCCATATGGTCCCCTGAGCACCGCCAGGAGTGGTTCCTGAATGCAGAGCCAGGGAGTAACCCCTGAGCATTGCCGGGTGTGACCCAAAAAAGAAAAAAAAAAAATTAGTAAAACCTGGCTTCCTTGTGCAGCCACGTGCCAGCCCAGCCCCCCAATCCCGGAGACTTGCTGCCACCTGCCTCTGGGAAACGAAATTATTTTTGGCACAGTGCCCCCTGGTGTCGAGCAGGAGTAACGACAGGCTTTTCTAAGGCTTTGCCGGATGAGCGCAACCAATCAAGATATTGCCCGCAAGAGCCGCCCTAAAAAGCAAAAAGCAACGGCTCTACCCTCCCAAGGCTTTCAGGGATCAGATTTATCTGGCAGAAAGCATAAAATAACCAGTTATTAAGCACTCGAAAGTGTAGAGGAATAAAAGAAGAAATGAGTATAAAAAAGGGGCTGGAGCGACAGTACAGTGGGGAGAGCATTGCACACTGCCGACCCGGGTTCGGTCCCCGGCATCCCACCACCAGTAGTAACTCCTGGGCATCGCCAGGTGTGACCCTGAAAAAAAATAAGAGTAGGGGCCGGAGCTATAGCCCAGCGGGTAGGGCGTTTGCCTTGCACAGGCCGACCCATGCCGGCCCGGGGTTCGATCCCCGAGCACCGCCAGGAGTAATTCCTGAGTGCAGAGCCAGGAGTAACCCCTGAGCATCGCCAGGTGTGACCCAAAAGAAAAAAAATCCCCAGAGCCCCAGATAGTCCCCAAATTTGCCAGAAGTGACCCCTGAGTACCGCCAGGTGTGATCTCTCAGAAACCAAAAATTTTTTTTTTGCTTTTTTTTTTTGGGGTCACACCCGGCAATGCTCAGGGGTTACTCCTTGCTCTACACTCAGGATTTACTCCCGACAGTGCTCGGGGACCAAAATTATTATGGGGGAGCTGGGACAGTTCAACAGTGAAGTGACCTGTTTTGCATATGGGAGCCCAGGTTTAATCCCCAGCACAGCATGTTCCTCTAATATTGCGGGGCGACCCCAAGCACAAATGTGCCAGGAGAGCCCAACACCGTTGAGTGTGGCCCCAGATGAATACGGGCTGGGCTCATTGTGGAAGGTGTCTGCTTTGCAAGACTGAGGCTACAGGGCAGAGGAACTGTAAAGCAGGTCAGGCAACACCTTCTTCCAGGGCATGCCGGAGAGTCCTCGACCCACCAGGAGTGATTCCCGGAGCGCAACACCAGGGGGAACCCCTGAGCACCACCAGATGTGACCCAGAAATAAAAAATCAAAATCTCCTGAGCTGAACCTTCATGATTGAAGAGAACAGGAAAGAAGCGGGGAGTTACTTGGGGTCAGTGATGTCCCAAGACCCCAGTTCAGGGCTGAGAATCAGTGTAGTGGGGGTTTACTCCTAGCTCTGTGCTCAGGGTTAGTGGTTCAGCTTCTGGCAGTACCTGGGGAACCGTGAGGGCTGGAAACAGGGTCAGCTACATGCAAAAAACAAGTACCGGGGACAGAGCGACAGTGCAGCAGGAAAGGCGTTTGCCTCCCACACGGCCGGCCAAGGTTCGCTCCCCAGCATCCCACCCCAAGCACGGCCAGGAGTAATTTCTGAGCATCGCCCAGTGGGACCCAAAAACAAAAATCAGAAAAACAGAACCGCCCCTTACCACTGCACGGCCCCCCAGGCTGATGCTGTCCTTCGGCTCTCTCTGAAGCAGGAGGGACATCCAGTCCACAGGCCTCTAAGACCCCCTCAAATAATGGGGTCTGGCCCTGTGCATGCCGGGAGCGATGGTGCTTCTCCGAGGCTGCCTGGCAGCTACCTGCAGCCTGCAAATATTCCAGGTACACAATCGGCCCTTTCCTAGGACCGTGAAGGAGATCCTTCCCTGCGTGTCCAACATATGGTCCAGAAATGACTGGACCCATGAGTAAAGTACAGGAAAAAATTTGGGTTTTTTTTTTTTTTTTTTTTTTTTGCTTTTTGGGTCACACCCCAGCGATGCTCAGGGCTTACTCCTGGCTCTGCACTCAGGAATGACTCCTGGCGGTGCTTGGGGAACCATATGGGATGCCGGGGATCGAACCCGGGCTGGCACAGGCCGGCCGCGTGCAAGGCAAACGCCCTCCCGCTGGGCTATCGCTCCAGCCCCCCAGGAAAAAATTTGAATAAGGCCAGAAAGTCACCACTGAATAAAGTGTTCCCGAGCACAACGAGGAATAATTCCTGACTGTAGAACCAGGAGTAACCCCTGAGCATCACCTGCTGTGACCCAAAACCGAAAAAAAATTGGTGTCTGCAAGCCCACGTCCCCCAGCTCAGCTCTAGGGCTCACATCTTTGACTGGCCCCCAGCCTCCACATTCCAGGAGCCGCTACAGCCTGCTTCAGGCTCCACACCCCGCACTAACCTTACTGTGCCCTCTCTGCCCCCGCACTAACCTTACTGTGCCCCTCTCTGCCCCGCACTAACCTTACTGTGCCCCTCTCTGCCCCCCGCACTAACCTTACTGTGCCCTCTCTGCCCCACGCACTAACCTTACTGTGCCCTCTCTGCCCCCCCGCACTAACCTTACTGTGCCCCTCTCTGCCCCCCGCACTAACCTTTACTGTGCCCCTCTCTGCCCCCCCCGCACTAACCTTACTGTGCCCCTCTCTGCCCCCCGCACTAACCTTACTGTGCCCTCTCTGCCCCCACACTAACCTTACTGTGCCCCTCTCCGCCCCCGCACTAACCTTACTGTGCCCCCTCTCTGCCCCCCGCACTAACCTTACTGTGCTGCCCCTCTCTGCCCCCCCGCACTAACCTTACTGTGCCCCTCTCTGCCCCCGCACTAACCTTACTGTGCCCCTCTCTGCCCCCGCACTAACCTTACTGTGCCCCTCTCTCCCCCCCCCGCACTAACCCTTACTGTGCTGCCCCTCTGCCCCCCGCACTAACCTTACTGTGCGCCCTCTCTGCCCCCGCACTAACCTTACTGTGCCCCTCTCTGCCCCCCCGCACTAACCTTACTGTGCCCCTCTCTGCCCCCGCACTAACCTTACTGTGCCCCTCTCTGCCCCCCGCACTAACCTTACTGTGCCCTCTCTGCCCCCCACTAACCTTACTGTGCGCCCCCTCTCTGCCCCCGCACTAACCTTACTGTGCCCCTCTCTGCCCCCCCCGCACTAACCTTACTGCCCCTCTCCCCCTCTCTGCCCCCCGCACTAACCTTACTGTGCTGCCCCCTCTCTGCCCCCCCGCACTAACCTTACTGTGCCCCTCTCTGCCCCCGCACTAACCTTACTGTGGCCCTCTCTGCCCCCCGCACTAACCTTACTGTGCCCCTCTCTGCCCCCCCGCACTAACCTTACTGTGCCCCTCTCTGCCGCCCCCAAGCAGCCTCTGAGCTTGGCTGTCCCAGTGGTCACCTTTGCCCTTGTAGCAGCCAGGCAGACGAGCCCCTAACCCGGGGCCTCGCTCCTGTGTTTCCGGTGTCCCCGTCCGTGCCCTCTTCCTGTGTCTGCCCTGGCCACAGCTCACAGAACTGGGGGCTCCTTAGGGCAGAGGGTTCTCCGTTCTATGGGTCCTTCCTGCGAGACGCTTAAATGTTGTCGTTGCTGTGGTACAGGCAGCGCGGCCCCCTGCAGCGGCCCCCTGACCTCTCTAAATACCACTCTGATCTCTCTTTTGCTTATTTAAAAACTTTATTTCCAGAGGGGCAGAGAGCGAGAGCACAGCAGGCAGGGTGCTTGCCTGGCATGTGTCCCCGGGTAAGACCCTGGTGCCCTATGTGGTTTCTCCAAGCCCCGCAGGAGTAAGGCCGGAGAGCAGCAAGTGTGGGCCAAAACCAAAAATTCATTTGCAGAAGCAGAAGCACCTTAAATCCGGACTTCAGGGACTCGGCCTTGGCAGCAAGGCGCCAACTCCCTTCTCAGAAGTCACGGCCTTGGGGACGAGCAATAGTACAGCGGGGAGGCGGCGCCGCTTTGCAAGCGGCCAACCCCCCTTCTCAGAAGTCACGGCCTTGGGGACGAGCAATAGTACAGCGGGGAGAGGCGCTGCCTTGCAAGCGGCCAACCCCCTTCTCAGAAGTCACGGCCTTGGGGACGAGCAATAGTGCAGCGGGGAGAGCGCTCGCCTTGCAAGCGGCCAACCCCCTTCTCAGAAGTCACGGCCTTGGGGACGAGCAATAGTACAAGCGGGAGAGCGCCGCCTTGCAAGCGGCCAACCCCCTTCTCAGAAGTCACGGCCTTGGGGACGAGCAATAGTGCAGTGGGGAGAGCGCTCGCCTAGAGCGGCCAACCCGGGTTCGAGCCCCGATCCTGCTGCCAGGAGCCGGTTCCTGAGCACAGAGCCGGGTAACCCCTGAGCATTGCTGGATGTGGCCCCAAAACAAACACACAGAGGAAACCCATGCCTTCCTCGGGGGCTCCTGGCCCCGGCAGCCTCGCTCCGGGGGCCCATCCTCAGACCCTCTCCTCGGGGCCTGCGCCAACTTCTGCCCAGAGCTTGCCGCTTGGTCCCCCCCCACCCGGTTCCATTTCCATAGGAAAGAGGGGCCGTTTCCCACGGGAAACACGGGGCTCTGGAGGGCGCCCCGCCCCTCACAGACAGCAGATGCGTTCCACCTCCTCCTCGCACGCGTAGAACTTCTCAAACAGCTCCGGGAGACGCTGTTACACTCAAACCACCTCCCTCAGCGTACCCAGGGCGCAGAGCGGCGTGGGGTGGGCAGGGCCTCGGCCCCGCCGCTCTCCTGCTGCATGGCGCCCGTCTCCTCTTTGCACGCCTGGGTCACGGGCTGCTCGCCCTCCAGGTCCACAAAGCGGGCAAACTCCTCGGGGCTCAGACCCCTGGGGACGGGGGGGCAAGGCTGAGGCGCAGGGCAAGGCTGGGCGCAGGCTGGGGCCCGGTGCGTCTCTGCCGGAGCCAGTCCCTCCTGAATGAAGCTGCCAACGATGAGCTGGGGGACACCTTGGTCCAGGCGGCCGCTGCCATGTGCAGGGCATCGAGGACGGTGAGGTGGGCACCCGCCTGGGCCAGCGACGTGCTACGGCTCTGGCTCCGGGCAGCGCCAATTTGCCCAACAGCCGCAGCCGGTAATGGGCCTTGAAGGCCCGGACCACGGCGCGGGGCAGTGAGGGGCGGTGCCGGCGGCAGAGGCAAAAGCTGCACGTGGCAGAGCCGGGGACACCTGCCAAATCACTCCCCCAGCTGGGCGGCCAGCAGCAAGGCCACCTGCCGGCCCTGCCGCCCCATGTCGCGGTCAAACTGTGCCAGCCACGCCAACCAGGGGATGCCCAGCCCAGGGTGGAAGGAGGCGGGCAGAGTCTCGCTGCTGACCCCGAAGAAGCATCCAGGAGCCGCCTGGAGCCCACCGATGACCAGCCGCCGTTTCTCTGTGCCCTTGCTATTGGCACACAGCAGCACCTGGACCTGGTCACAGGCCCCCTCGGCCGGGCCGGCACAGCTCGATAGAGCAAGGGCACCTGGGCACAGCCAAACACATCCTCTGGGGAGAAGTTCGCGAGGACAGAGGCCTCGGGGCCTGTGCCCCGGGCCTGGGGGAAGGCCGCTCGGGAGGGCACGCGGGGGCAGCAGCCGTGGGCACGCCCCGAAGCCCACGTTGTTGCGGCGTTTCCAGCGCACCAGCCAGCCGATGCTGGGCACGAAGTCCTGGCCCAGGAGGTCGGCCAGCTCCTTGGCCTTGTGCAGCAGCCTGGGCCCCGTCACGTCCCAGGCCTTGGCGCGGCGCGATGTGGTACCAGCAGAGCAGCGCTTCGTCCAGGCCGCTGTACTTGGACTCGCGCTTGCGCTGCGCTCGCGGTTGGCGGTGCCGCTGCTCCAGTCCGCCAGCAGCTTGTCCTTGTTCTTGCAGATGCGCGCGAGATCTGCGGCTGGGACACCTGGAAGCGCCGCGCCACCTCCGACTGGGACATCTTGGACTCGTCCAGCAGCGCCAGCACCTGGATCTTCTCGGCGAGGGAGAGCGCGTGCAGCTTCTTCTTGTGGCTCAGCTCCATGGCGGCTCCCCGGGGCGGGGGGCAGCCCTGGAGGGGACAGACCAGCTGGGCACAGGGACCGGCTGTCCCGGGGAGCGCACGGGGCGGGAGCAGAGGGCGGCGAGAGGGACGTGGCCCCCAGAGCTGGGAGGGGGCGCTCACTGGTGGGAGCCGGGACCCGGGCGCGGAGGGGGTGGCATGGCTGGGGGAGCCGATGAATAGCTGAGGGGACAGCTGCAAGACAACAAAGGAGATGGCCGAGGGCCCTGCTGCTGCTCGGCGGGGCAGGTGGAGGGAGTGGGCAGCCCTGGGGAGGGGTGCCGGCACCGGGTGGGCGCGGGGCAGGTGGCGTTGGCGGGAGCGGATTAGGAGTTGAGGTCACAGGTGTACAGATGACAAAGAGGGGCGGAGGGCGCTGAAGGCGCGGGGCTCGTTGGTGCTGGGTCCTGAGGCCCTAAGTAGGCGGAGGGTCTCTTCCGGAGGGGGTGGGCGGGGGTGCAGGGTCCAGAGGGCAGGTGCACGGGCGACAAAGGAGAAGAGGGTTGAGAGGGCTGTGGACGGCGACAGGGGGCGTCCCGAGGGGCAGAGTGGTGGCCGCGAGGCGGGGAGGACGAGCGGCGGCCCCCAGTGGGCCGGGCGCGGGACAAGGAACCTTTCCCCACCTCCACGCGGGGCCCGTCGGGGGCGGCCCCGATCCTGGCCACCCGCCCGCCGACTGGCCTCCCGCTCCCGAACCCGCTCCGCACCGACCTCAGGCGCTTGTCCGCAGCTCCCACCCCTGCCCTGGCCCTGCTCCAGAGTCCCGGTCCGGCCGGCGGCAGATCAGGGAGTGGGATGGGCGCCACGACCCAGAGGGGCAGAGTGGACGGACGGACGGCGCGAGCGGGCGGCGGGTGCGCGCACAGCAGGGATCCGGGCGCGCCCTCGCCGGGCTCTCCCGGGGCTGGAAGACCGCGGGGCGGCCGCTGACTCCCGCCTCCCGCGGCCCCGCCTCTCCCTCCCCGATTGGCTCCTAGGTTAAGCCCCGCCCTCACCAAGATTGGCTCCTAGTGTTCAGCCCCCGCCCCCCCCTCCCGGATTGGCCCCATATTCAGCCCCGCCCCTCCCCCGATTGACTATTAGTGTCTCGCCCCGCCCCGCCCGCCCGGATTTGACGTTCGCGGGGCCGGAGCTGGTAGGGCGTTTGCCTTGCACGCGGCCAACCCAGGTTCTAGTTCCCGGCAGCCCATATGGTCCCATGAGCAATGCCAGGAGTAACTCCCTGAGCAAGAGCCAGGAGTAACCTCTGAACGTTGCCGGACGTGACCCAAAAAATAAAACAAAAATAGTGACGGTTGCCGGGCTCGGCGATGGTAGCAGAGCTCGGCGATGGTAGCAGAGCTCGGACACGGCGGGAGACCCCAGCTCTGCCCCTCGTAAGCAGACCTGGCCTTGGGGTCTTTGGTCATTTTTTTTTTTTTTGCTTTTTTGGGTCACACCCGGCAACGCTCAGGGGGTTACTCCTGGCTCTGCACTCAGGAATTACTCCTGGCAGTGCTCGGGGACCATATGGGATGCCGGGATTGAACCCAGGCCGGTACAGGCCGCCACATGCAAGGCAAACGCCCTACCTGCTGGGCTATCGCTCCGGCCCCCTCTTTGGTCATTTTTGGTGCAACCACCGCCCAGGTCTTGCTGGCTGCGACCCTGGGCAGCCACGCTCTTCGTTTCTCAAACCGACCTAACGTGACGGGGAACCGGACCCAGGCTTTAAGAGCAAAAGCCCTGGACGTGGCTAGCGAGGCCGCAGGCCCAACGGCCCAATCACGACTTGCCTTGAGCCAGCGTTAGCCGGGCGGCGGCCCACCTTTCACTCACTGCCTTAGTGGCCAGGTCATTCCGTTTCCCAGCACCCGTTTGGCTTCTGCCTGATTGTTCTGGCCGGCTCTCGTATTACTTGTTCATCCATTTGGTTGAGCGGGCACCAGGAACATCTCCATATTCTTGTCCCATGCTAGCATAGCCCAAGGGCATCTGCTCACACCAGGGAAGAGCCTCAAACCATTCCTTCAGGTCATGGGAATGAGGTCTACATTGTGACTGGGTTTGGGCACACCAAATACGACACAGGTAGCTCGCCAGGCTCTGCCATGCGGGTGGGATACTCTCAGCAGTAGGCTCTCAGTTCCTGCATTACTGATGAAGGTCGCAAGATCAGCTTTTCTCTTGGGTGGAGCTCTGATGGGCTGGGAGTCCGGATGTTGAAAACCGACGCCCGCATGGTGCGGGGGTTTCTCTGGCTTCTTGCGAGGCTCTACTGGGATGAGGCCAAGGCTGGACTCCAGACTGCTGGGCCTCCCAGACCCAGCCTGTCCCTCACCCTCCCTGCCCACACAATCAGCTTCTTTTCTAAATGGCCCAAGACAGCTTCCCACCCAGGTAACACCCACTGCAGACTGCTCTGGCTCAGGATACTTCACTACTTACTGACTGATTAATGTCGGCCTCTAGAAGCTTGAAGAATCTCTTGACAGTCCAGTGAGACACGAGGAATGCTGGCTGCTGGGTGGGAAGCGCTGCCCCGGCTGTCCCGGGAAACACGCCCGGAAGGCCAGTGCAGGCTGAGCTCACGCACGCCTCATCCTGCTTGGAAGCCATTAGTTTCCTGATACCAATTTTTTGATCACTTGAATCCCATTATTCATCGATTTGCTCGAGTGGGCGCCAGTAACATTTCCATTGGACCCTATCACGTGCCAATGTAGCCCAATGGCATCTGGCTGATTCAGGAATATGAAGAGTCTCAAACCGTTCCTTCAGGGTCTTTTTTTAATCTTTTCTTTTTTTTTTTGCTTTTTGGGTCATACCCGCGATGCTCAGGGGTTACTCCTGGCTCTGCACTCAGGAATTACTCCTCGCAGTGCTCAGGGGACCATATGGGATGCTGGAGATCGAACCCGGGCGGTATGGGCCGGCCGGCAAGGCAAAGCGCCCTACCCGCTGGGCTACCGCTCCGGCCCCTCCTTCAGGGTCATGACAAGGAAATCTGACCATCTTGTGGGTGGGCGGCCACATGATCTTTTGACATCCCGTGGGATCCAGTGGTAACAGCTCTAGTCCAGCGGTCATCTCCGCCTCCATCCAGAGGTCATCATTTGGAGATACCAATTTTTAATATTTAATGATTAAGCTTCTAGACATTTTAACTAAAGTTGTAAAGTCAACCAATTGTCATAAGCCTGTATCAAATCCAGCAGAATTTTCTCTAAACCAACCGAGACACACAGGATGCTAAATATGACCCACCGACCCCTACACCCAACAAAACTCACCAACACAAACTCGCTGTCCCTGGCAAGCAGCTGTCCTGAGCAGGAAAGGGAGTTGGAATGACCCGAATACAGCAGGGCTGTGTAAAAACGTTTATTTGTACTAATGTTTAGAGGACAGGGACTAAAGAAAGACACCTCTTCTCCAAAGCAACAAGTGAATCAGGGCCTGCCCATTGCCGAGGGGACGGAGCCCCACGGTACCCTGGAGGAACTGTCCCCCACTACTTCCAATCAGTGTCACCAGGCAGAACACGCAGAATCGGCTGCGAGTGAGCGTGCAAGGGAGCAAGGGGCTGTCGGGCTGGCCCCGCGAGCAGGAGCTGGAGAGCGGGAGGCAGAGCGCGTGCCCGGGCCAGGGAAACACAAGGGGGTTTTGGAGGTAGCTTTTCATCGAAGTTAAAAACAGGCACATTATCCAACGTCTCCCTGCGGCCCAGCTGCTGCCCTGGCCCCAGGCCTTCCCCGTCCCCACAAAGCCAAAGGAATAAGAGGAAGGGCAGAAGAGAGCGAGTTCCAAGGGAGCCAAACGCTTTGGTCACTAGGGACCATGTGTGAGCGCGACCAGGTGAGCAGAAGGAAGTCGGGCTGAAGCTGCTCCCCCGTGGGCGCAGTGGGCAGGGCAGAGCACAGCCGGGACCAACAGCACCCGGCTCAGCCAAGAACGCTGGGGGAGCAGGAGCCAGGGCTGCAGTGACTGGGGAGGCAGCAGGGGCCGGGCCGCGCAGCCCAAGAGCAGGGAAAGCTCCCGCTGGCACTGCCCGGCCTGCTGGGCCGCTCAGCCCAGCGCAGCTGCTCGGGCGCCGCTCCCTAGGAAAGGAAAGCCCAGTCGGAGGTGGAGGCGGAGGGACGTAAGCTGCTCTCCCACCCTTTCTCAGAAGCCAGTGACCACTACGGTGGCCAGGGCCCAGGCCCAGGCCCAAGGCAGGCAGAGTGAATGCATTCAGGAGCAGTGCGCCCGGCCTCCTCCCAGCGGTGAGAGCAGCCACCTCGGTTTGTTGCTGCCAAAGGCAGGTTGGCACGACCCACCCCAAGATTCTCTGGACTTGTGAAAGAGGAGGAAGGGAGGGCGAAGTGGGTATGAAGGACAGGAGAGTCCTAGGCGCGCGGGAGCAGCGCGGCCATCAGGAGTGCTGGTTCTGGTAGATGGACGCTTTCTCTTTCAGCAGGTCCAGACACAAGTGGCAGCTCCAGCTCCCCCCGTACACAAGCACAACACGTAAGGGGGTCCCACACAGCCCCACCTCACCCAACACCAGCATCTGCTATGGGGAGGACTCCAGGGAGCGAGTGCCTAGGGACTCCGAGCTATGGAACCTCTGGGTCTTCAAAATCCCCAGAAAGAATTCCTGTGAGACGAGCCGGCTTCACCTGGGGACCGTTCAGAGCCTGGGCTCTCAGGTCCTCAGGATCTGTTCAGCCACAATGTTCCTTTTTCCCCTCTTTTTGGGTCACACCCGGCAATGCTCAGGGATTACTCCTGGCTCTGCACTCAGGAATTACTCCTGGCGGTGCTGGGGGGACCATATGGGATGCCGGGGATCGAACCCGGGTTGGCAAAGGCCCTACCCGCTGGACTAGCACTCCAGCCCCAGGTGGTTGCTTTCTGTGATGCTCAAGGGCCAATACGGTGCCGAGGATCAATCCCAAGATCCCCGTCTCTAAGAAGGCCTGAACAGGGGTTACTCCTGGCGGTTCTCGGGGACCATATGGGATGGCGGGGACTAAACTTGGGTTGGCCGCTTGCAAGGCAAACGCCTTCCCTGCTATGCTATCACCTGGCTCCCCAACTTTCTCTTCTAAATAGGGATCACACCAGAGGCGTTGGGGTGCAAAGGTCTGGGGCCACTCCTGTGATGAGGGGGGGGCGCTGAGGTGTGGTGCGAGGGCCTGAGCTGTCACTGGCGCCAAACACTCGGTCCGCAGCGAAGAGCTTCTACGGCTCGTTTGCTCAATTCTGGTTTTTTGGGTCCCACCTGGCGGTGCTCAGGGCCACTGCTGCTCTGCACTCAGGACTCACTCCTGGTGCTCAGGGGACTGCACGAGCGCCGCATGCAGGCAAGTGGCACACCCGTGTATTCCTCTCCAGCCACATATATGGCTAATATGAAACTCTGTGTAGGGGTTGGAGCGAGAGCACAGCGGGTAGGGTGTTTGCCTTGTATACGGCCGACCCGGGTTTGATATCCGGCATCCCATATGGTCCTTGAGCACTGGCAGGAATGCAATGCAAATAAAATGTGAGAGAGAGAGAGGAGAAAGAGAGGGAAAAGAGAGGGAAGAGAGAGAGACACAGAAAGAGAGACAGAGAGAGAGGAGAGATCTGTGTATTCTTGGTGGGGTTTTGGTTTTGGACACTCCCAGTATGTTCAGGGTTTACTCTGGCAGGCTCGGAGACCACATGGGGCACCAAGGACTGTTGGCTTGTTAGCTATGGACAAGACCAGCGCCTTAGCCGCTGTACCCTCTCCGCCTGGATTTGTTGTGGTTCTTGGCCCACAGCTTGGTGCTCCGGGACCGAGCAGTGCTCCTCCATGCTCAGGTTCTCAGAACCCTCTTCTTAGCACAACTTCCAAATTTCCCTATTTTTGGGGGGGGGGGGGCGGCACACCCAATAGTGCTAAGGGGTTACTTCTGATTCTGTGCTCAGGAATAACCCTTGGCAGTGCCACAGGGTCTGGAAATGAGGCCAGCCACGGTCAAGGCAAGTGGCTCACACTTTGGTACCATCTCTTGTCTTTCAATCCCAAACTGTTGCAAAGGCCACTTGAGATTGAGATCGTGGCTAAGAGATTTGTGGGCTATCGCCCAACATCCTGGCGGCACCACTAGCGCCAGCCGCTTCCCCAAACCCACAGCCCATTAGAGACTGCCAGTGGCGGGGAGGGGTGCAGGCCCCAGCCAGGTTCACATCCCTCCCAGGAGGGAGGCAGGAAGCGGCGGGTACAAGAGCGTGGTCGGACAAGCTGGGAGCTGAGCCTCCAGGGACTGTCTCAGCAAGGCCACATAGCTCTTGTGACAACGGGCAAATTGGAAGCCCTCAATGCTGACATGCAAGAAAAAACCTCTAACAGAACAACTAAAGTCCCGACTTCATTTGAGTTTTGGGGGATGAAGGGTCTGGCTACAGACCAAGGTCAATGGATACAAGGTGAGCACTTTTTTTTTTTTTTGCTTTTTCGGTCACACCCAGCGATGCTCAGGGGTTACTCCTGGCTCTGCACTCAGGAATTACTCCTGGCGATGCTCAGGAGACCATATGGGATGCCGGGATCGAACCCAGGCCAGCATAGGCCGGCCGCGGGCAAGGCAAACGCCCTACCTGCTGGGCTATCGCTCCGGCCCCCAAGGTAAGCACTTTATTCCTGACATTCTCTCTCTGACCCCGAACCCCCCCAATTTTTTTTTTCTTTTTTGGGTCCCACCCGCAATGCTCAGGGGCTACTCCTGGCTCTGCACTCAGGAATTATTGCTGGCAGTGCTCGGGAGACCATATGGGATGCGGGGATCAAACCCGGTCGGCTGCATGCAAGGCAAACGCCCTTCCCAGCTGGACTATTGCTCCACCCCCATGGGACCCCCAAATTTGGAATAAAAAACTGCTGAGACTGACTCAGGTCCAATCCCGGCATCCCATAGGGTCCCCGAGCACCACCTGGAGTAACCCTGAGCATCACTGGATGTTACCCACGACACTGAAACGAAACAAAAAACCTGCCAAGAAAACTGACAAGCCAAGGCGGGAGTGACAGCACCGTGAGCAAGAGCACATTTGCTCGCACGCCGAGGATCAGACCTCGAACGCAGCCTGGGTTTGATCCCCGCATCCCATATGGTCCCGAGCACGGCCAAGAGTAATTCCCGAGTGAAGAGCCAGGAGTAACCCGAAGCATGACCAGGTGTGACCCCCCAAACAAAAGAAAATTGCCAAGCAGGGCCAGAGTGAGCAGGGAGGAGCTGTCCTGACGCGTGTCCCCCAGAGACCCTGAGAAAGCCCCCTGCACTGCGCCCGCCTCCAAGCCCCCACCCCCATACAAGGCAAGGGGCGGAGATGGATGTGCTGTACTGACCTTCCGGAGGCTCCGACATGGACGGGTGAGACAGTACATGTGGTAGCCGCGGTCACAGTCGCGACAGAAGAGCAGCTGGTCCTGGGGAGGGGTGGGGAGAGTGACCATGGGGACAGTGGGGAGGCTGTTGAAATCGGCAGCTACGTTCAACAGGGGCTGGCAGGGCCGGACAGGTGGTCTGGGAGAGAGGTCACTTATTGTGGCTGTGCTGACTGTGCCTGTCTCCACCTTGGAGACCAGCGGGCCGAGCAGGTGGCTCGCCTGCCTCCACACGGAGCCCGCCAGCCGGCCTCTGCCGTCTCCCCACGCGGCGGCCTCAGCACACTGGCGTATCCGCCACCGCACCTCAGGCCCGGCGTGCTGCTCCGCTCTCGGCCAGCTCTTCCCCTACCCTCGGGCTCCCGTGCCACCGTCTCCGCAGACAGGCCTCTACCTAACCTGGAGCCCCAGCGACTCAATGCCACGCCAGCATGGTCACTGAGGTCCACGCTCCTGGTGCCCGTCCCTAAGGGCTGGGCCTCCCCTGGTCTAGTTTTGTGCCTCAGTGCCCAGAAGCGTGCCCGACGCCCAGTGCATACAGTGAAGCCCTGCCAGACCACCCCACGTTCTGACAGGGCTGACACGCACATCGTTCTCGGAGGTGCCGCACATGTTGCAGCACTTGCACTCGATGCACTGCCAGCGGTAGGTCTTCACGGCCGCCATCATCACCGGGTGAACTGGAGGCAAGACGGGTGCCCTGGGGGGAAACGTGTCAAACAGGCGGCTGGCACGGGGAGGGCAAGGCCCAGGCGGAGCGGGACAGAGGCCGGGCAGGGGGCACCTGAGCGGGACAGGGGCCGGGCTGGGGGGTACCTGAGCGGGACAGGGGGCCGGGCTGGGGGTACCTGAGCGGGACAGGGGCCGGGCTGGGGTACCTGAGCGGGACAGGGGCCGGGCTGGGGCACCTGAGCGGGACAGGGCCGGGCTGGGGGTACCTGAGCGGGACAGAGGGCGGGCTGGGGGTACCTGGGCGGGACAGGGGCCGGGCTGGGGGCACCTGAGCGGGGACAGGGGCCGGGCTGGGGGCACCTGAGCGGGACAGGGGCCGGGCTGGGGGTACCTGAGCGGGACAGGGGCCGGGCAGGGGGTACCTGAGCGGGACAGGGGGCGGGCTGGGGGTACCTGAGCGGGACAGGGGGCCAGGCAGGGGGTACCTGAGCGGGACAGGGGCCGGGCAGGGGGTACCTGAGCGGGACAAGGGCCGGGCTGGGGGTACCTGAGCGGGACAGGGGCCGGGCAGGGGGTACCTGAGCGGGACAAGGGCCGGGCTGGGGGCACCTGAGCGGGACAGGGCCGGGCTGGGTGTACCTGAGCCGGACAGGGGCCGGGCTGGGGCACCTGAGCGGACAGGGGCCGGGCTGGGGTACCTGAGCGGGACAGGGGCCGGGCTGGGGGCACC
Source organism: Cryptotis parvus (assembly GCA_021461705.1). Taxonomy (NCBI): domain Eukaryota; kingdom Metazoa; phylum Chordata; class Mammalia; order Eulipotyphla; family Soricidae; genus Cryptotis; species Cryptotis parvus. The sequence goes on from JAJIBD010011158.1 coordinate 27,726, forward strand.
TGAGCGGGACAGAGGCCGGGCTGGGGGCACCTGAGCGGGACAGAGGCCGGGCTGGGGTACCTGAGCGGGACAGGGGGCCGGGCTGGGGGTACCTGAGCGGGACAGGGGCCGGGCTGGGGGTACCTGAGCGGCCGCAGTCGGAGCAGGACACCAGCTCCTCGGGCTGCCCGTCTTCTTGTTGATCTTGGAGTCGCCCAGGCAGAAGTCGCAGTAGTTGTTGGGCAGGGCCAGGCCATCAGGGCCCTTCTTGGCTACAGGGGAGAGAACTCTCAGGACCCGGGGACGTCCGGGGACACCCAGCGCCCCTTCCCAGCCTGGCCGGCCCCAGAGCTCACATTTCTGCTCCTCAGGCCTCTGGGACACTGGGGTGGGCGGCTGCGAAGTCCTCCCTGTCCTCGCCTCCTCCTCCTCGGCCAGGTGCGAGTGGGCGTAGTGGTAGCTCAGGCCGGGGTCGGTTCTTGTAGCGCTTTCCACAAACTGAGCGAGAGAAGATCAAGGTGCCAGTGTGAGGGTCCGGGGCCCTCAAGGGCCTCCCCTGGGCCACAAGCCCCACCCCACTTCTCCCAGCTAACACCCAGCTGGCTCCCTCCACGCTGGTCATCTACGGGCTGAGCCCTGATCCCTCCCCACTCGCTCTGGGAACAGTCCTGAAAGGAAAAGGAATTTCTGTAGTTTTGCAGGAAACGGAAGGAGACTCCAAATCCGCCCAGCCATCACTGCCGAAGACATGGCAGAGCTGCCCAGCGGCCCTGCTGGGCATGACCTACATCGACTGGGTCTGCCTGCGGCCCCCGAGCTGAAGCCCCCCATCCACACCTGCCCAGCCCCCACCGCCAGCGAGGAGAGCAGATTCCCCTGAGGAGTCTATCTTGAGGGTGACACCAAGAGCAAGGGGGCCAGCAGGTCGGGGACAGAGGGGAGGGGACAGGCGAGGAGACGGCGGGAGGCGGGGACACGGGCCAACCACCCAATGTGCTTCTTAGGGAAGGAGGAGCGGTGGGCGTGTGTAGCGGCTCCTTGGGCAGTTCTGAGCCCCCACGCAGCCCGGGAGCAGTCAGTGGGGGCCAAGCAGTAGGACAGGAGCTTCCAGGCGGGGAGGGGGGGTGCGGCGGACCCCCGCCCCCATGCCATTCCAGAGGCTGAGGCCAGCATCACAGATGAGGCGCAGACAAACAGGACGGAAAGGGACAGGAAGACCACAGCCTGGAAAGGGAGAGAGAGCTACCTCTCTGAGGCGCTTTCGAGGTTTGCTTTTGTTTGAAACTATCTGAAAGACAGAAAGAAAAGTCATGAGAAGAAGGCTTGGCACACCCGAGCCAGGAGCGGCGGCAGGAAAGGCGGAGCAGACGGAGAGCCGGCGGAGATGGTGCTCCCAGAGCAGAGGGACAGAGCGGGGCGAGGAGAGCAAGGGAGAGCGAGAACAGACTCTGGAAACCTGGCTGGACTCCAGGGCCGTGGCTGGTGAGGGCTGCGCCTCCACAGGGCCCCCGTCCAGCAGCAGGGGCGGAGGGTACCGGCTGTTGCCCGTGTCCGCACAGCCGCCAGCGCGGGAGCACTCACTGTCGCAGGCGTCCGGCTTGTCCCGGTCCTCCAGGATGGACGCATCCAGCTTCTTGCGGGCACTGCCCACACCTTTCCCCTGCCAAGAGCAACAGATGCCCTGACAAGGCCGTCAGGCCTGGAGGCTTCACCCTCCTGGAAGAAGCTGCGGCGCTCCCAGGAAAGGAGCGGCCGCAGGGCGTCAGGAAGCAGCAGCGCCCTCTACGCTCCGCCCCGGCCTCACCTTGGATTTGCCCTTGCCCCGGCGCCGGCGTGTCTTCTTCATAGTCCTCATCGTCAAGGTCGCCAAGGAAATCCTCCGGCTCAAGGATGCGCTGGGGACAGGAGGGCGGGCTCAGGCTGGGCCACACCGGCGTGCTGGTGACTCTGCTCTGCGCTCAGGGCACCACACGGATGCTGAGGACAGGCCTGGGTCAGCCACACGCAGGCAACGCCCCAAGCTTCACCGGCACTCTGGCCCCTCCTTGGTCTGGGGGTGAGACCAGGTGACACACAGGGTCACTCCTGACTCTAATCCCCTCCCAGAGTCTCTTCCAAGATCTAACTCCGAGCTGGGGGCCAGGGAGATGGCCCCAGGACTGGAGCACAGCCCAGGCGCAGGGTCCAGCCGCCGAGCATATGGTGATACACAGGAACTCGCGGGAGGCGCTTATTTCCTTTGAGCTCAGGACTTCTGTCTCTGTGGTGAGGACACTACTACTGGCCTCGGGGACCCCATGGGGCGCTGGGGACTCCACCAGCGCTGGCCGCGTGTGACGAGCAGCCGCCCTATGTGCTAGTTCTCTGGTAGTTTCGACCCTGCCCTGTGTGAAATGGGGACTTCAGTCCCCATGTGCTAAGGTGAGGAGAGAACCAGGAGTGTAGCTCTTCTCACCGTGTCCTATCTTGTGGCCTCCTGCTGGTCCTCAGAGGCTCTGGGACCGACCCCAGGGCTACTGCACGCGAGCACAAGCTTCAGCCCAAGGGTGAGAGGCCGCAGGGACGGAGCTGTAGGGTCTGTGCCGGCCCCAGCTGGTCCCCATCAGAGCTCCCTTACCACAGTGTGGACCATGTACCTTCCGTGCCCGACTGTTGGTCACGGGAAACTCGCCCAGGCTGTCGTCATCCACTCGGGGTCTGGGGCGCCTCGCTTCTCCAGAGGGTCGGTCCGCAGCAGCGCCCGAGACTGCTGCCGTCCTGCGAGGCGAGCCCCTCCTTCTTCAGGGTCTGCTCTGTGTCTGCAGGGAGGGGCAGAGCAGGCTCGGCGGGGACCCCCATTCGGGCCTGAGGGTCGGCCTCAGCCAGTCACACTCTCATCTCACGCTCGCCCCAGAGCCAGGACTCCAAGCTGACTTGGTCCCCTGCCTCCACCATTAGAGGACGTTATTACTGATTTTTCAGTGTCACATCTGGGAGTGCTTGGGGCCCTCGTGGGACGCGAGGCTTGGCCTCCCCCAGGGTGCTATCACTCTGGCCCCGAGACTAGGCTCTTTAGCAGGAGGATTCACATCGCTGTGTTCTGTCTTCAGCAGGACCTGGGGCACGGCGAGCGAGCAGCAGCTCTTACTGGCTGCGGTCAGGCCCCTGTCAGGGAGGTGCGTGTGTTACCTGGCTTAATGGACGGGAAGGAAAGCCTTGGGTCCTCGGGAGGGTGGGCTCGCCGCTTCTTCCGCCACCGTCGGCCGGGTAGGAGTACAGCTGCCCTGAAGCTAACCCTGTGGCAAGGGGAGAGAAAGAGATCAAGACCTACCCAGCAAGAGAAATACAAGCGCCAATGACCAGTAAGTAGGTCCTGGGCGCTACAGCGGAGCAGGCATTAGGACAGGGAGGAGGGGTGGGGCGGCAAAGTTTACTTAAAAAGACCCAAAACAGGGGCCAGGGCAATAATACTGCAGGGAGGGCGTTTGCCTTGCACGCAGTAGACGTGGGTTCAATCCCGGCATCCCATATGGTCCCCGAGCACTGCCAGGATTAATTCCTGAGTGCAGAGCCAGGAGTAACCCCTGAACATCGCTGGGTGTGACCCAAAAAGAAAAAAAAAATCTTCCCCCAAACACCCAAAAACAATTCTTTCCTTTTTTTTTTTTTATTTTTTATTTATTTATTTATTTATTTATTTATTTTTTTTGCTTTTTTGGGTCACACCCAGCGATGCTCAGGGGTTTCTCCTGGCTCTGCACTCAGGAATTACTCCTGGCGGTGCTCGGGGGACCATATGGGATGCCGGGGATCGAACCCGGGCCGGCATGGGCCGGCCGCGTGCAAGGCAAACGCCCTACCGCTGGGCTATCGCTCCGGCCCCTCCTTTTTTTTTTTTTTTTAAAGAGAGATGAATATAAGCTTAGGAATCCAGGTAACACACAGCTCTCGAAGCCACAGCAGGGAATAACGTAAGCAGGCTAGCGGGAGCCTGTCTGCTCAGGCCCGGTGGGCAGCGGGAGGGCCCGACCCATGGCCCGGCCCCTAAGCTCCGGCGGCCTCACCCGGACCGCGGTGGCGCTTCTCCATCCAGATGTAACAGTTGCTCTGGGCTACTCCCGTCTGCGAGTCGAGGAAGGGCAGGCGCGCTGCTGCGCTCGGCACACAGGCGGGCGTTGTAGTTGTGGCACTGTTCCATGGCGTCCTTGTAGTACTGCTCCCCAGGCTGAGGGAAGAACCAGGCGTGAGTTCCGGCTGGCACGCGCAGGCCAGCCCTGCCCTCGCCATCTGCCCCGAAGGGCCTGAGGGACCGCGGGTCTGTCTCTTACTTCTACTTGCCTCCAGCTCAGTCTCGCGGGACTTGAGTGCCTCAGCGAGCCATTATGAGGAAACGCACTTTGCAAATAAACTGCCGTCAGCAACACAGATTTCATCATGTGTCTAGGCAGACGCTAGCCTAAGGCGCAGGTCTTCCCGCCCGGAGCAGACGCTGCTTCTCCGCACTCGCGGCAGAGGTGAGTTCCCCCCTCCTTTGGTGAAAAATCTCACTGGGAAAATAACTCATCAAGATCTTGTACATGGGACTGGAGTGATAGCACAGCGGGGAGGGCGCCCGCCTGGAACCCGGGTTCCATCCCTGGCACCTATAGAGTCCCCCAAGCACCACCAGGAGTAACTGCTGAGCATCGCCAGGTATGACCCAAAAATACAAATAAAGATAGATTACACCCCGAAAAAAAACCCAGAACAATAGTACAGCAGGTACGGTGTCCGCCTTGGTACGCCACCAACGTGGGTCTGTTCCTGGGTGACCCATATGGCCCCCAAGTCCAGGAGTGACCCTGGCAGAGCAGGAGTAAGCCCGAGCCCCACTGTGTGGCCCCCGAAGAAAACAAAACACACAGTATGTGGCAAAGTACGTATCTTATATATGAAACAACGTACATGTACAAACTACAGTAGAGCTATACCACAACACCGTGGAGTAAGGAAAGGAAAACAGCCGAGCTAGCGAGTGAGCGGAGCGTGGTGCCAGAGGAAACAGTCGCAGCAGGAGAAGGCACTTCCCTCGCAGGGGCTGACCCTCGCTCCGCCCCGGCACCTTGTGGTCCCCTGAGCACCGGCAGCGTGATCCCCGAGCAGAGCTGGGAGGCAGCTGTGCACCCTGAGTGCGCCCGACTTCCCCAGTAAGGTGGAGCAAAGTGCTCCATACACCGCGTTAATCTTCCCGACAGCGGTGCTGGGAAGCGCAATGGTGCCAGCACGTCCGCCGTGAGGAGGTGAAGCAGGAACTGCAGGTTTCCAGGAAGCAGCAGATGAAGGCTCTGTCCTAGCGTCGTTCCGTGTCCGGGCCACCCCTGCAAGGCGAAGAGCCGGACCTGCTGGGCTCCCCCAGCCCCTGTATGTTCCAAATGCCCTTTTACTGCTTCTGCTTTTTTGTTCCCTGGCAGTGCTCAGGGATCACTCCTGGCGATGCTCAGGGGACCGGGCTGTGCCAAGCCCAGGCGTCGAGAGCAAAGCAGCATTCGAGCAACCCTGAGCTGGCCCCTGGCCCCTTTGGCTTCTGCATCTTGAATCAGGTTTTCCACCAGCTGATTGTGGACTTCAATTTTACAGCCAGATAGAAATAGAAAACGAACAAAAGCCCGTGATGTGCTCGACACCGACCTTTCACTGTCCTCATCTAGACACTTTCTCAGCAGCATCTCAGAAGCTCTTGCCGCCTCACGCCCTGAATCATAGGGGCAAGAGCCTGTCCTGAAGAGACTCCGATGAAATCTGAATGAGGACAGGCTTAACTAACGTGCCACTGAGTCAGGGGTCTGCAGAGCGCCCGGAGCCAGGCACTGTGAGGAGCGAATACAGCCACCTTGTTCTGGCCCGTGGGGCGCAGATAATGGCAGAGTGTGAGCCAGTCGCCACACGCGCTTATTCTTAGGGGTTACTCCTGGCAGTGCTTGGGGACCCTATGGGATGCCGGGATCGAAGCTGGGTCAGCCGCATGCAAGGCAGATGCCCTCCGCGTGTGCTGTCGCCGGGCCTCACATAACCACCATCCGTCAAGCCTCAGGCCACACCTGGCAGTGCAGAGGGCTGCAGTGAGGGAGAACTACTCACACAGCCAAGGACTGACGCGGGTCTCCCACATGCAGCCCTCCGGGCTATTTCCCTGGCCCCCATTTGGCCAACCTTATAATAAAGCTAGGCCACACTGTTCCCTGGTACCGCAGCACCCGCGCGTCTGGGACATCTGGACCCGAGAAACCGGAGACGATCGGGCTGCAAGCCACAGAGTGAACGGGAACAGCCCCTCAGCCCAGACCCCGCACTCCTCTGCCCATGGAGAGAGGCAAGACTGAGCACATGCTGGGATTCCGTGAAGGAGACTCGGGCTACCCAGCACACCCTGCTCTGGGCTGTGAAAGGGGCTTCCGCTGAGCAGCTGAAAACACGCACAGCGCCACAGGAGCTGTAAGGGCCACGTCGCTCGTGCCGGGGTAGAGGAAGGGACAGCAGACCTGCCCACTACGGGGACCCTTGAGCAGCAAGGCTGAGGCTGCAGCGCGGGAGTCAGACGGAAGACAGGGCCTGAGGCTGCTGCATCACAGCCAGGAGGCCACAGCGGGAAGAAGGGCAGGAATCGCTCTGACTCCCCACTGGAGCAGAGCCGTTGCGGGGACACACGAATACTGCAGGACAGAGAGCCCAGCGGTGAGGGGCCCGCCTTGCACACAGCCAACCTAGGTTCATCCCGGCCTCCATATGGCCCCCGAGCACGTCAGGAGAGACCCCTGACTCACGGCCAGAATACGAGTCGCCGATACCCTCCGCGCCCCAATGTAGGAAGAGGATCTGAAGAGGAAGACGGGGAGCGAGAGAGGGAGGGGGAGCAAGCAAGAGGCCTAAGAAAACTTCAGGCTCCTGTGAACAGTGTGGAACCTGGGTGACCGCCACAACTCAGGGTGACCCCGGGGGTGCACCAGCACACCACGGGGCCCCAAGTCAAACAGGAACTCAGGGCTCCAATCCCAAGAAGCGTCAAGCTCCAAATTCTGTTACCTGATTCAAAAGGTTTCAAACCCAGCCAGCAGCCAACGTTAGATTCTATCATCCCCCTTTTAAAAAGCTCAGAAAGCCTCGTCAGGAGGCCGGGAGTCAGGGGTGGGAGAGAGCATTTTCCCGGGGCACAGGGCGCAGAAGCCCCCACCTCTGAGAGTTTCCCCACTGCAGCTAGAACCGAGCATGCTGGTTTCTCGTTCTCATGGGGCAGGCCGGGCTGGGCCCCCACATCTCTAGGTCACGCTCCACTGCCAAGGCACCGCGCCCGACCTCCCACCAGGGAAACTCAGCACCCAGGCCAGGGGCTACCGCCCCGCCCCAAGCCCCAGTGACCCCGTAAGCTCATCCCCCAGTAAGAGTCCCCTAGGCAGACGCTCAGATGTTTTGTGTGTGGGGGTAGGATAGGCTAAACTTGGGTGACTCCCGGCCCTGGGGGATGAGCGAAACAAAGGGCGAGTGTGGGTCAGGCGGGGAAGCGGATAAAGGCGGATCACACGGAGGGAAACGCCGGCCTGGAGCCGGGCAGGCGAGAACAGCGCGGGCAGGCGGGAGGCTGAGCGCAAGTTAAAAAAAAGGAGAAAAAAGCGAAAACCCGCAGGAGGAGGAGGAGGAGGCACTTAGCTTAATGGATGTGGGAGGCAGCGTCGGGGGCTGGCGGGGGGCAGCCGCGAGCCCCCCAAACCCGCCGGGAAAAGGGGCTCAGACCGACACAAAGGCGGAGAAGCTGGGGGTCCCTGGTCACCGCCCCAGCCCCGCAGCCCCCCCACCCCTCCCCGATTCCCACCAACTTTAACTTCCGGGGGGGCAAGCAAGTCCGGCAGCACCTGCGGACCCCGACCCCGGCAACTAACTTTGCGGGGACACGACCCGCACCCCGCATGGGTCCACCCAAGGCAGCCTGGACAGCTCCTGGCCAGCTCCGGGGGCGCGCCGAGGTCGTCTCCCCAAGACCTTCCCCCTGCGACCCGCCCCGACCCAGCGGGGGCTCCGCTCCTGCGCACCCCCCGCCCACCCCGACGTCGCCGGCTGCTTCCGTGCGCGCCGGCGCGGCCGAGCCGAGGTCCGGGGCTCGCCGGGGTCCCGGGGCCGCCCTGGCCGAAGGCTCCGGGCCGCGGCGTCTGGGGGGGGGGGGACCCCGGGGCTCGGGAGCCCGCAGACGGCGCAGCCCCGCGGGACGCAGCCCAAAGGGGGCTCCCGGTGGCCCCGCGGGGCCTCCACAAGTTTCCAAGAAGCGCAACGTCTTCTCCGGAGTCGGCGGCCTCCCCGCAAGGAGTCGCCCCCCGCCTCCGCGGCGGTCCTCCCCGCGCTGCCCCCGCACCGTCCCTACTGCCCAGGCTTCTTCCAACACCTCCCGGCCTCGGACACGGGAAAACGGGCACTCACAGCTTCACTACATTTTCCACCACGGCCGCCATCTTCCCTGCCGCTCTGCCTCAGGCCGGGAGGCCTGGAGCCCGCAGCGCGCAGGCGCCGGGACCGTTCCGGGGAGCGGGGCCGCCCGTCCCTGTGCGCAGGCGCCGAGACCGTTCCGGGGAGCGGGGCCGCCCGTCCCTGTGCGCAGGCGCCGGGACCGTTCCGGGGAGCAGGGCCGCCCGTCTCTGTGCGCAGGCGCCGGGTCCCGTTCGGGGAGCGGGGCCGTCCGTCCCTCTGCGCAGGCGCCGGGTCCGTTCCGGGGAGCGGGGCCGCCTGTCCCTGTGCGCAGGCGCCGAGACCGTTCCGGGGAGCGGGGCCGCCCGTCCCTATGCGCAGGCGCCGGGACCGTTCCGGGAGCGGGGCCGCCCGTCCCCTGTGCGCAGGCGCCGGGACCGTTCCGGGAAGCGGGGCCGCCCGTCCCTGTGCGCAGGCGCCGGGTCCGTTCCGGGAGCGGGGCCGTCCGTCCTCTGCGCAGGCGCCGGGTCCGTTCCGGGGAGCGGGGCCGTCCGTCCCCTCTGCGCAGGCGCCGGGACCGTTCGGGAGCGGGGGCCGCCCGTCTCTGTGCGCAGGCGCCGGGTCCGTTCCGGGAGCGGGGCCGTCCGTCCCTCTGCGCAGGCGCCGGGTCCGTTCCGGGGAGCGGGGCCGTCCGTCCCTCTGCGCAGGCGCCGGGACCGTTCCGGGGGAGCGGGGCCGCCCGTCCCTCTGCGCAGGCGCTAGAATCGCCCCGGGGAGCCGGGCTGCTCGTCCCTCTGCGCGGGCGCCGCTTGGGCGCATGCGCGTCCGGGAACGAGCGAGGGAGAACGAGCTTCGCGCCCATTGGCCGAGACTTGGGGCCCGAGAGCCGGGCGCATGCGCAGTGGAAGTGGCCGCGCGCGCGCTCTGTGGCGCCTGAGCACTCCCACCCCTTCCGTTTGGGAGCGGGCGGCTGGTGAGGTGGTCTCGAGTTGGTTTGGGGAGCAGCCCAGAGGTTAGCGAACGCGGGCCGACCTGGGCGCTGGAAGGCTCGTGTCCTGCTTCCGCGCCGACCTTGAACCTCACGGGCTGCCCCTTGCCCGTATTCACAAGTGGTGCTGTATGGGTGGGGTGGAGCTGAGTGTGTGTGCCCCACACCCAGCAATCCCCGAACTTGCTCTCAGCTCTGTGCTCAAAGATCACTCCCAACAGGGCTCAGAGAAAGACCGCGGGGCTTTGAGCCGGGCTGCATAGATGTTTCCCAAAGTATGTCCATACTGACGGGTACACTCTATCTCTGCTGCTTCGTCCTCCTCTTTCTCCGGTTTTGGGTCACACCCAAAATGCTTAGGGACTGCTCCTGGCTCAGTGTTGGGAGTCACTCCTTGAAGTCTGGGGGTCCTTGCAGTTCCCTGGGGGTTGACCTTGGACCTCCTAGTGTGATGCATGTTTTGTGGCGTTGGCACACACCTGGCTTTGGGGTGGCTGGGAAAGCATTTAGGGCCAGGGGTCAGTCAGGAGAGTGCCCGGCACATAGGCGACCCCAGATTCGAACCCGACCATGTGCTCACGGGGCAAGGGGTCTGAGACCTTGCTGCATTCTTCAGGCTCCTGTTGGTATATTTTCTCTGATTTGCTTTGGGGTGTTCGGGCCCCATCTGGGGCTCCCCCCTTGGATCTGTTCAGGGCTGCTGCCAGAGCTCGGAGACCGAGGTGTTGGGGTCCCTACCACGTGCAGGCAAGCTCGACACCCCTGTACTGTCTCCCCAACCCGTTATTACACCCAGCTGCGCTCAGGGGCTGCTTCTGGCTTGGTGCTCAGGGGTACACAGATCTCAAGGAAATGTCTAAACAAAAAGGGCCGTGACATGAACCACAGCGTTTGGACACAGGTTCTGTCCCAGGTGTGGGTCCATCCCCCAACATTACGTGGTCCCCAGCACCACTAGGCAGTGGCCCCAAGTTAATAATAGACGAGTAGGGGCGGAGCGATAGCCCAGTGGGTAGGGCGTTTGCCTTACATGCGGCCGGCTTGTGCCGGCCTGGGTTCGATCCCCGGCATCCCATATGGTCCCCCGAGCACCGCCAGGAGTAGCTCCTGAGTGCAGAGCCAGGAGTAACCTCTGAGCATTGCCGGGTGTGACCCAAAAACCAAAAAAAAAATAATAATAATAGACGAGTAATAACAGGTTCCTCTGGATCATCGGGAAGTGGAAGGGCTGCTGAGCCCAGCTGTTGTAGCTTTCTGGGGAAGGGAGGTTGGTTTTGGTCACACCCAGCCTTGTTCAGGCTTACTCCTGGCTCCTGCTCAGGAATCACTTCTGGCCGGGAATTGAACCCGAGTTGGCGCGTGCATGGCAGACACGCTCCCGTTGTGCCGTCTGTCCCCTGGCCCGGCTTTCTGGTGCTTTTTGGCGTCAGTGTTCCTCTGACTTCACTGGCGCCTTGCGCCACAGAGCCAGGGAGAGGAAGCGGGGGCTTGCTGCCTCTCGGCTCATGACCCTCAGAAACCGGTTCTGTCCCAGCAAGCCTGGGCGCTGCCCGGCGGGATGTTTCCAGCTGGGGCACGGATGGGATTTCTCCGGGGAAGAGACAAAACTGCTGGGCCGGAGCGATAGCCCAGCGGTAGGGCGTTTGCCTTGCACGCTGGCCGGCCTGTGCAGGCCACGGTTCGATCCCCGACATCCCATATGGTCCCCGAGCACCGACAGGAGTAATTCCTGAGTGCAGAGCCAGGAGAAACCCTGAGCATCGCCAGGTGTGACCCAAAAAAGCAACAACAACAACAAAAAAAACTGCCAGTGCTCGTATGAGTTTTCCGTGTCAGAAGAGGTGCTGCTGGATGACTGGCCTGACTGCTGAGGGAACGAGGATGTGCGGGTGCAAGGGAAAGCCTGGAGACCTTCCTGGTTTTTTTTTTCTTTTTGGGTCACACCCGGCAATGCTCAGGGGTTACTCCTGGCTCTGCACTCAGGAATTACTCCTGGCGGTGCTCGGGGACCATATGGGATGCTGGGGATCGAACCTGGGTCGGCACAGGCCGTGTACAAGGCAAACGCCCTACCCGCTGGGCTATCGCCCGGCCCCTGGAGACCTTCCTGGTCATGCAGCTGGGCAATGGGGCGTCCAGGAGACCCTCCTGGTTACTCAGCTGAGCAATGGGGCATTTCATTCCTCCCTCCTGCAGACAAACTAAAAGCAGAGGAAGTGAAAAAAATCTTTTTTTTTTCTTTTTGGGTCACACCTGGCGATGCTCAGGGGTTAGTCCTGGCTCTGCACTCAGGAATTACTCCTGGCGGTGCTCAGGGGACCATATGGGATGCCGGGATCGAACCCGGGCCGGCCGCGTGCAAGGCAAACGCCCTACCCGCTGGGCTATCGCTCCGGCCCCAAAGTGAAAAAAATCTTAAAACACATTGAGGAGCGAGCTGGTGCGAAAATAGAGAGGTTCGATGCTTAGTTCGTATATGGATGACCTGGGTTCTGTTCCCTGCTCTGCGTTTGGGTCCCTGAGCACCGCCAGGAGTGATTCCGAGTGCAGAGCCAGGAATCGCCCCTGAACACACCAGGTGTGGCCCCAATCCTCCTACACACACACACACACACACACAAAGATAAAACAAAAAAAAATCACTCGAGTCAGGGTCCTGTTTTTTTTGTTTGTTTTTTGCTTCTTGGGTCACACCTGGCGATGCTCAGGGGTTACTCCTGGCTCTGCACTCAGGAACCTATGGGATGCCGGGGATTTAAACCAAGTCAGTCGTGTACAAGGCAAACGCCCTCCCGCTGGACTATCGCTTTGGCCCCTGATCCTGGGTTTTGCAAAACAAAATCCTGACTCTAAACTCTGCTGCAGGGGCTGGAGTGGTAGCACACCCAGGAGGGCGTTTGCCTTGCACGCACTTGACACGGGTTCGATCCCGGCATCCCATATGGTTCCCAAGCACCACCAGGAGTCATTCCTGAGTGCAGAGCCAGGCTTGCTGAGTGTGACCCCCAAAGCATAATAATAATAATGATGATGATGATGATGATGGGGCCGCAGCAATACCCCAGTGGGTAGGGCGTTTGCCTTGCAGCGGCCGGCCTGTACCAGCCTGGGTTCGATCCCGGCATCCCATATGGTCCCACAAGCACCGCCAGGAGTGATTCCTGAGTGCAGAGCCAGGAGTAACACCTGAGCATTGCTGGGTGTGAGCCCAAAAATCAAAAAAAAATATATAATAATAATAATGATGATGATGATGATGATAATAATAATAAATTCTCCACTTAATGGTGAGAAGCAGCCGGAGCCATGCTGCAGTGGGCAGATTCTTACCATGCACGCAGCTAACCCTGGTTTGGGCCCTGGAGTCCCATACAGCTCCCTGAGCCTGCAGGAATGATCCGAGTGCAGAGCGGGGGTAAGCCCTTAGCATTGTCTCAGTGTGGCCCAAAATCTAGCATGCAAATAAAAATGAAAATGGGGCCAGGGGGCCCGGAGCGACAGCACAGCGGGAGAGCATTTGCCTTGCACCAGCTGACCCTGGTTCGATCCCGGCATCCCATATGGTCCTCCAAGTACCACCAGGAGAAGTTCCCGAGTGCAGAGCCAGGGAGTAACCCCTGAGCATTGCTGGGTGTGACCCAAAAAAGGAAAAGAAAAAGGGGGCCAGAAAGCTAGTACAGAGTTAAGACACTTGCCCACAGCCAACCCCTGCTCAACTCTTGCCACCACATGTGGCCCCTAAACACTGCCAAGGTCATCCTGAGCCAAGAGCAGACCCTGAGCACTGCTCAGGGTCAGCCCCCAAACCGAAGAAAAAGGTATTTTTATAAGCCATGGCTTAATAAAAAAATACCTCATCTAAGATACATCTATATGTCTATACTGCAGGGGCGAGTCTGGGATCGGCGGGAAGAGCAGGGGAAGGTCAGGGAGAGCAGCCGAGGAGACCAAGAGGCCGCCCTGGCCTCCTGCTGCCCAGGAGGCTGGTACACATGCAAGGCAAACGCCCACCTGCGGAACTATGGCTCCAGCCCCCAGGTGGTGATCTTTAGTCACTAGCCCGGTCTGGCCAGGTTGGCCTCCCTGAGCCCATTTTAGAGATGGTAAAACTGAGTCTCCCCAAGGATGGGTGGGGTGCGGGAGCCCTTTCTCTAGCGCACCCAGCCTCGGAGCTTCGGCCTCTGCACAGCAGGACAGCCCTGCCCCCCCGTGTGGCTGTGCCCACCCGGCACCCTGGTGTGCCCCACGCCCCACACCCCACTGAGTTCCCGTTCTCAGGGTTCCCTCGTGTTCCCGCACTCGGAAGTCACCTCAGTTGCTCACAAGTTGAATATCCTGCGCCCCGGACGTGAACTGCAGGAGCTGGGGTCACCTCGGACTGGCACCCCCAGCCTGCCCCCCACCCCGCAGCCCGCCTCCTCTAAAGCTGCAGGCTTCAGGGCTCCCCGGGCCCGAGTCTCCCCAGCCAGCTCGCCACGATCTGGGCCTACTCAGGGCTAGCTCTGTAGCTCTGCCCGGCCAAACACTGGTATCCATGTCGGAACACCCAGAGGGCACGGGGTTGGCATCTCTGCAGAACCTGGAGGCTTCCCTGCCTCGAGAGAACCGGAAGTGCCAGCGCCAGCAGCGAAGTTTTATTGCAGCCAGGGCCTCCCCTCTGCCCCCCACCAGGGGGTCTGAGGCAGAGAGCCAGTCCTGGGCTATGCTCCACCCCTCCCCCTCCCTGCAGATCAGGGCATTCAACCAGGCCGAAGGGGAATGAAAACGGGGCCTCGGAGCAGAGCTTTGCCCAAGGCTCTGAGGGAAGGAAGTGGCTAGAGATGTAGGTGGCCCGGGGGCCCTTGCAGCTACTTGAGCAAATGTCCTGGGGTCACTTGGGGCTGGTGGGCGGAGCCTGAGGACGCCCTCTGCTGGCGGAGGAGGGTGCAGGGAAGCAACAAAGGCTCCAGGTGAGACGTGGCCGAGTTCATTCTGCTCAGCTGGGCCCCCTCCTGGCGGCGCTGGGTCCTACGTGGGGGAGCTGCGTGGGGCCCAGGTCCTGATCCATGATCTGGAGGACGTCATCCAGGATGGAGGGGCCCAGATCCACGTGCAGGGACAGCAGG
>JAJIBD010011159.1:0-12500 GCA_021461705.1 Cryptotis parvus
ACAAAACTATTAATGATTATGTTTCAGTGATACAGTGTTTCAGCACCCATCCCTCCCACCAATGCACATTTCCCACTACCAGTGTCCCCTGACTCCCCTCCCCTCCCCCAGCCTGCCTCTATAGTAGGCTCTTTGCCTCTTTTCTCTCTCTCTCTTTTCTCTCTCTCTTTCTCTCTCTCTCATACGTTGTGGCTTGTCATACATACATTGCATACATTTAGGGGTTATCATGTATATCCCTTTGCCTACATTCAATGCTCAGTTCTAGGCTGGTATTACCATTTCACACACTGGTTCCCTCTCTGTCTTACCTAACCTCTGACTCCCACACACTTACGGAAGATTCCACCCACTGATAAGACCTCCTGATTCATGATTTGCCTGATCTTGGATATTAGTATCATACTATTTTTTAAGATATAGGATTATTTAAATAAAAAGTATTTGAACTATAAGGAAAATGAGAGATTTTTATAAGCAATTTCATAGAAATACTCAGTACATAACTCAGTGCACAAAAATTGCTAATGTTGGCTATTACTGCCATTGCTTGCTTAATGATAACTGAAAATGACAGTATACCTATGCTTAGAAATATCAAGAGTGATAGAGATCTATTTAGTACATTCCTGAGACATTCACCACCCTGTGGATAATCAGTCATCAGGAGTAGATTTAGACCTGAGGTCAAAGCAGACAAACGACCTGTGACCACATAGAAACAGGTTCCAGTATACTACATCAGTCTCCCTGAAGTTGCTTCTCTTATTCCAGGAAATAGGAAACACAGCAAAAAGTAACAGATTCCCAACAGCCTTCTCCATTCCTTGAGAGACTTTTAAAAAGGTAAATGTGACATTCTCTCTTTACTGTACTGGCTTCATTTTTAGAAGAAATCTGCATTTATTGACTAATACAAGTCCAACGTTTGATCAATAAATTGTAACAAAAATTCTTATAACATCCTGGTTACAAGAACAACTAAAATATAAATTTTCAACTTAACTCATCGCTACCATTTCAGAGTAACAAGCTATTAATTTCTTATCTATAGCAAATTTTATCCTACTAAATTTAGGAGACATAGGAAGAGAAAAATCTAAATAATTTTATACTCTTTGATTCATTTTTGTATGTGTTCATCATCTTCCAAAAAGTTGAAGGAAAAGTGACTGATGGAAATATTTGTTGAAGATTTCATTATGTGGATCTGACTAATCCATACCTTTTTCACTTCTTACATATGAGGGCATGATAACATTTTATTCTGTTCCAAGTACAAAGTCAGTTAATGAGAGATGGTATATTGTTGAATAAAGAACAGTTTCATATGAAAAAATGGAACAGTGTGCTAACAATTGTCAAGGGTACTAATGCCAATCTAGAACTGAGCATTAAATAGAGGCAAAAGGATACAAATGACAACTCTTTAATGTATATTCTGTAATCCATAGTCTGGAAGGGAAGGAAAAGAGAAAGAGAGAGAAAGGGAAAGAAATAAAGAACCTGCCATGGAGGAGGGCTTGGGGGAGGGGGAGGGAACCGGGGACGTTGGTGGTGGGAGATGGGCACTGGTGGCAGGATGGGTGCTGGAACACTGTATGACCAAAACCCAAATATGAACTTTTTAATTGTATATCTTTGTAATTGTAAAAATAAAAAAATTTTAAAAAGAACAGTTTCATATGAAAAAGCTTCAAAGGAAATGACTTACAAGAGTAAAGCTGTGGGATACCCAAGCTAAAGTCTCTGGTTCTCCAAAGATTACTCTGGAGATATAATATACTTTTAAAAATTTTGAAAGAACTGTATAGAGCTGTATGGATAGACCTGAGGGGTCACACTAAATTAAGCATAGAGACAACTACCAGGTGGTCATACTCATATGTGAGATATATGTAAAAAAGCAAGAGGACAATCAAACCAAATGAAAACAAACCCTTGGACTCTGACAGCAGGACTGAAGACACCAGAGAGGAGTTAAGAGGTGGAAAGGGGTGGGCTGTGGTGCCAAGATATTGTGGACTATGGTGCCAAGATATTGCTACTTTGGTGATAAATGTGGAATAGTAGCAAATATTTTTATTATCATTATAGCACCCTGAGATAGACATTTACAAAGCTGTTCATGACTAGGTCTCAGTCATACAATATTTCAGCACCCATACCTCCACCAGTGCCCATCTCCCACCACCAATGTCCCCAGATACCCTCCCCCCAACCCTCAGGCTACCTCTATAGCAGGCACTCTTCCTCTCTCTCTCTCCTCTCTCTCTCTCTCTCTCATTCTCTCTCTCTTCTCTTGCACATTGTGGTTTGCCACACATACATTTAGGGGTAATCTTATATATCCCCTTACCAGAAAATATTTTTGAAAAGATGAAAATTTACCCCTAAAATGTATTTTTGACTTGTAAGCCACCATTACCTCAGTAAAAAAATGAATAAGTTTAATAATTAATTCAAAAATAAACTAATTGAAATAATATTTTAAAGTACTATAATATAAATCATTAAATTTAACAGTGGTATATATACATATATACATGTACATATATATATATGAGAGAGAGAGAGAGTTGAGAGTTGATTCTTTGCAATAAAGCATGACAAGTACTCTGGAAAAAAGGTTGCATTCATTATTTTATTTTTCATATGTTAGACTGATATCTTGCTGCAGGAATATAGGCTAAGTGCTTTTGTTGATACTGGACTGTACCCTGCCCTGACCAAGTACAGAACCATCAGTTCTGAACAAACAAAAGAGGCAGTGAAGGAAGAACAAATTATCAAGCCCCAGACCACAGTTCAGAAGTACAGGTTTTCTGTGATTATAACCCTTTTATAAAAAGTAATTTTCAAAGGTAGGAACTCTGATTGGTCATTTCTCTTTCTAGATAAGATCTGTTTGGGGAAAAAACAAGTCTTGGAAAAGTATTGAATTGTGACTTACAATGTAGTATCATAACCTAAGGAGACTAGAGTTAGAAAAGGTTTAAACTTGAAAATATTTTGTTATTTGCAGTAAAATAGAGCATTGCATAGACTTTACTGCTAATAAGTTCAGTGGGTTTTAGATGGGGTGATGGGTGCTGGAACACTGTATGACTGAAACCCAAACATGAATATCTTTGTAATTGTATATCTCATGGTGGTATAATAAATATATTTTTAGGGGGCTACAGCGATAGCACAGTGGGTAGAGTGTTTCCTTGCACACAGCCGACCTGGGTTTGATCCTCAGCATCCCATATGGTCCCCCGAACACCACCAGGAGTAATTCCTGAGCTAAGAGCCAGGAGTAACCCCTGAGCATTGCTGGGTGTGACCCAAACAGTAAAAAATAAATTAATAAATAAATAAATAAAATATATTTTTAAAAAATATATCTTTATGTAGTAAACTAGCTTGTTTCTCACAACTCAGAATCAATGTTAGATACATAAATAAAAATTCAAATTACTGGTTTAAAGCAGAATGCTCATGGACAAAGTCAAAAGAATGCTGGAATAAATACCCCAGGAAACCCAGACAAGTATGTTCTGATCTTAGTAAACTCTACAGAAATACAGTAAATGGTTGGTTTTGATTCAGCCAATTATCAACATTTAAAAACTTTTATAAAATCCTATTTTCATACACATCATTGCTTTTGATTCTAGGGTACCACATTAGTATTATTTCATAGATATAAAAACAAGGTAATAGATTTTTTAGAACACATCCTTAAGAAATTGCAGAACTGGACTCACCCTAACTCATGCAAGGATAATATCCGACTTTTTAGGTTATTGGGTAGAGCATTGGAAAGGGAGGGAAGAGAATCATAGGAAGAGACCTTATGGAGGGTGTGATGGAGAAAAAAGACGACAAGTAGGACTGACTGAAAACCATAAATGTTTCACTTTGTTATTACTGAAAGAATTTCACATATTTTATAACAGCATAAAAATACGCTCCTCTCTAAATCTTGCTCTCTTACCTTGACCATGATCTTCCAGGAAGAAATAGTCTCTGACAATAGTTCAAATTTTATGTTACACACGCATAAATTTCTAAAGATGGGTCTGCCTGATTCCAGATGAGAGCTGTTGGCTGTGCATTGGGCTGTCCACTCACAGAGAGGTGTCGGTAAATGGGAAACCCTCTTAAATTTGCAGTTTCGGCCAGTGGTGTGAGGAGAAAAGACAATTAGATACAGCAAATTCTCTAGGTACTCGCTCTCTGGAGTGCGATTGTCATGGAACTCTGGTCACTACTCATCTATGCCATTGGGCCTCTCTCTTCTGGGTCCATTCTTCACTTCCCCCATAGAACAATCATCATCTTGTGATTAAGGATGTCCTTTCAAACACTTTATAATCATTGAAGCCTGGAAATACATAATAGCCCAGTCCAATAAACCAAATTCCCAACTTAGGAACTTGAGCCATGGAAGTAAGGGGTATAAACAAGATGACAGAAAAATTATTTAATTAATTAAAATAAATTAAAAAAGATTATAGAGCTACCAAACATTCCCTTAGCTCCCTGACCTGAAACAATAATAGCAACAGTTCTTTGAGACACACATGGTGTTTTTCTGCATTCATAATAAGGAAATAATAGCAGGAAAAATTGCAATAAAACTAACCTCAGGATTGTAGTACAAGGATCCAAGTGCACACCCCAGGGCCATCTGGTCCCCCAGAATAGCTCCAGGTGCAGTCTTTGAGGTTTTCACCATTTGAAGTGGCCCTGAAGAACCCCCAGATGGTTCTAAGATGCTAATAAGTTCAGTGGGCTTTAAATATATCTTTATGTAGTAACTTAGCTTATATCTCACAACTCAGAATCAGAATGTGGACCCAAGTACTAGCCCACACCACATTTTTAGGGCTTTATATTGAACCTCCTGCCCATCTGAACAAGAACCTTGGGCATATTTCTGAGCCTCTTAAGCACCACTTAGAGTTCTTCCCCCCAAACCCCCACCACACACACACACACACACACACACACACAAAATATCAACACCAAAATAATATCAAGGTATCAATCATTAGTAATAGTATCAACTAATCTGGGTTGAATTCTAGCCCTTCTACTTTCTGATGGTGTGACCAGAGCAAATTCGCCTCTGTAAGCCTCAGTATTATCCTCTATAAAAATAGTACTAAGGGCTGGGGAGACAGCTCAAAAGGCTATTGTAGGTTCTGAGTCTGGCACTCAGTAATGATCAAGTGATCAAGTGATATATATATACATATATTTCTGCCATCGCCCCAGAAATGTATGTGTATATATATATATATATACTATATATATATATATATATATATATATATATCACTTGATCACTTGACATTCCTTTATTCGTCGATTTGCTTGAGCGGGCGCCAGTAATATTTTCATTTGACCCTATCACGTGCCAGTGTAGCCGAATGGCATCTGGTTGCTTCATAATTATATATACATATACATATTTACATTTTTACAACTTCCTGGCTTGAATTATTTGTCACAGTAGCTCCGTGGGGCAGATAAAACATTATTCTCTGTGCATTATTAAGAATATCAAGGCAGTAAAGAACACAATACAACTAATTTAAAACATAGCTTTTAGATTTATAGTAACTGTCATAAACATTGTATAAGCACACTGGGTTGAATTCTGGCTTTTTCATTCCATAGTTGTATATACAGACTCAGACATGGGGCAGAGCTGCTACTGGCTCTCCCTATGCCCAGCCACTCACGAGGCACCTGGGAGGGACGGCGGGTTCTAGCCCTGGTCCGCCACCCCAGCAGAGCCTCGCAACAAGCCAGACGACCCCCCACTCCATGGGGACCTCCATTTTCCACATCCAAACTTCCCTCTCGTCAGAACTCCATCCAGCAGACCAGCCTATCACAGCCCGGCTCATTGAGATCCACCCTGCAGCAGTCTTTTTAAATCCATCCCAGGTATGCTGATCTAGAGACTCACAGACATGGGGAAGAGCTGCTACTGGCTCTCCCTGTGCCCAGCCGCTCACGAGGCACCCGGAGGGATGGCAGGTTCTAGCCCTGGCCCTCCACTCCAGCAGAGCCTCACAACAAGCCAGATGACCCCCCACTCCTTGAGGGCCTCCATTTTCCACATCTGGACTTCCCTCTCATCAGAACACCACCCAGCAGAAAAGCCTATTAGAGCTTGGCTCGGCGCAGCCACTTGTGGCCGTGCGGTTCATCAATAAATGCTGGTTTTAGAGATGACTACAAGAGTATGCCACCCGCACGGCAGAGACCGGCAAGCTACCCATATCATATTTGATATGCCAAATACCAGTAACAATTATAGACCTCATTCCTATGACCTGATGGAATGGTTTGAGGTTCTTTATGTTCCTGGAGCAAGCAGGTGCCCTTGGGCTCTACTAGCATGAGACAGGACATATGGAGATGTTACTGGTGCCCGCTCGAGCAAATCGATGATGAATGGGAAGACAGTGATACAGTGATACAGTTGTGTATAGAACAAATTAATATTATCAGCTAGAGAAAGGATTTTCTAGTGATTGTTTTATGTCATTTTTTAATTTACTAGAGCAACTTTTTATTGAGAATAATAAAAGGTATTGCTTGAAAAGCAGTGTGGAAGAGCCAAGGTACTTTTCCTCAAAAGTGGGTCTCATTTTGGAGTGCCCAGGTAGATTTAGTCAGGATTTCATGTAACCTTAGTAATTAAGGACATAACTGCATTAAAAATATCCTTAAGTTATTTCTCTGAACAGTCTTTTAACAGTCAGGCAATTATTCTTATCCTTTTATATGAAACATATTTATCATACCACTGTTAAAGATGCAGAGATATTTTAGACAAGGTCCTAATCTTGGTTCTTTCTACTTCAACAGGCATTTTGTGCTTGTTTTGGGGGGGCCACACTCAGTGGTGTTCAGAGCTTACTCCTGAGCTCTGTGCTCAGGGATCATTCTTTGAGGCTCTGAAAAACAAATGGGGTGCCAGGAATAGAACCTTTATCAGCTATGCACAAGGTAAGCACCTTACCCACTGTACTGTCACTCCAGCACTTGACCGAATCTTCCTTCTATAGGGAAACAAGATGCTGGGCGGTGGCCACACAGGACCTACAGCCTGTAAGAACTTTGCCGTATACACAGCCACCCCAGAACCCAGCACCCCAGCTGGTTCCCTAAGCCCTCCCGCCAGGAGGGGTCCCTGAGTACAGAGCCATGAATGAGCCCTAAACACTTCCCAAGTGTTTCCCATAAAAAAGGTATAGTGGGGTGTTGCAGGACTCCTAAGGGCCGCTGCATCTGCTCTGGATTGCCTCCGAAATCACTCCGTAGATAAGGGGGGTAGTCTAAATGTGGCAGTTTATCCGACCATGTATGCTGTACTAGCTGGTATAAATATTCTCCCATGCTATCACAATCATCGTGGGACTAGCTAGATCTTACCAGCATATTAGCCTGGCCACGTAGGACACCTAAGTAATTAGACCAGAGAGAAATGCTGTTTGCTTCCCAAACAAACAAGCATGGCTCCCTGATAAAATATAAAACTACAATGAAGTAGAGGAGACTTGTGAAGGCTTGGAGAAATATTTAACTGGCATTGGTGTTGATCTTTGGTACAGTGACATGCCATCTCAGAAACCCCCTTCTCTACATTTCAAAGGCATTCCCGGCTCAAAAACATTAGCACAGTAAAGGCCCTAGGTGAGATGCAGGGAGGGATTACCTGAGGGCATTGGACCCTCCCCTGCTTTCCATAACAATGGGAGGAAGGTCTGAGTTGCGGGGAGGGGGGTATAAACTAGCCGGTTCCCGCTCTCCGGGCTTCTTCCCGGTGGGATCTCGCCTTGTGAGCATTTATTCCCTTGGAAGTTTTACACGTGGTGGTCGCCATCTTGGCCTACACGTGGCTGGGGTTCTAGCCTGGAATCCTAAGCATCGGGTTTTTCTTTTTGCTGATTTGTATGCCTGAACCTGTGATAAGTAAAGCCTTTTAAAACTGTATCGGATTCCCTGAGTGTTCATCCATTCCTCGCCGGCTTCGGAGGTAGAAGGGAACTCGCTTCCCAGCACTGTCGGGGACCCGGCGGGCGCCCCGACAGTGGGGTAATCAGTTTATTAATTTATTTAATATCTGCTCAGAGGTCAATATTTGAAAATTGCCCATAATAGGAATTTTAATAATTTAGACCTTTAGTGAAAGCTTATTAGCATTATTTTAGGAATATAAGACAGATTATTTTTCTTGTTAGTGAAGCATTATTGTTAGTAAAAAGTTATTGACTTACAAATTGGGCTTTCTACTCAGGAATGGGGGTGGGTGGCAGTGTGTGTTGATGTGTGTAAAGAACACATGTGTGTAAAGGACTCAATATATACAAAATTTCTGTCTTTAGTCTGGAGAAAAAATTTTCCCCCTACAATCTTTACATTATAATGGAAAGAATAAAATCTATGTGTATAGTGTATAGTGGTACATAAACAGTCAGTGTGTGGGACTGGTTTATGAATCTTTGCCTGAGATCTTTTTTAAGTTTTTGTTCCAATTGTTTTTTATTTTTTTTTGACTCTAAAAGTCCATGACCTTTTCTTTATGACATAACTGAAGTTTCTGACATTCCTGTATGTTCAGATCTCTCAGAGACAGGTCCTGCCTCTGTAAACACACAAAATAACCTTATCTGAGATTCTACATCAAACATAGGAAGACACAAGAAGCTAACTCCAGGCATACTCAACCATAAACTCATGACTTGTATTTCTCTCTAGCATCTCATACATTTTCATCTCAATTTCACAAATAACAAAGAGATTCAAGGTATAAGGTGAGGACCACAAGTTTCCTTGGAAATAAGCCTTCTGCCTCCTCATCCCTCTCCCCCTCTCTCCCTCTTCCTTCTCCTTTCCTCTCCTGTCCTCCATTTTTTATCTTTCTTTTATACCTCTTTTTTCCTTCTTCTCTTCTTTTTCTCTTGAATAAACAACTACAGATTCAGATTAAATTTGTAGTGTTCCTTTGTATTATGTTTTCACAGAAGTTATTGCATTCATTATTTTTAATATGTAAATAAGCACTTACCATTTTTCTAATTTGGGGGGCTATATCTGGCAATGTGAATACCTCGTGGTATTCAAGGGATCATAAGAGATGCCTGAGATCAAAGTTCAGTCAGCAGTGTGCAAGGCAAGCACTGTACCCCCGTACTATCACTCCAACCCCGGTGCTTACCAATTTAAACGTAAAAAGAAATAAAGAAAAATGATAAAGAAAAGAAAATATTTTATTTCTTCTTAGGACCTCATCATTTGTCTACATATAATTTATAAAAGTATCTCTGCTCTCAAAATATAGAATTTATCTACAGTTTAAACAGGAAAGCACACCTTTGAATTGATTTTATTGCTCTACTGCTTGAGACACCTTGCCCAACGGTGTTAGTTAATATAATAACACCAAGAATAAAGAAGACCTGATTTCCCATGTTTGCACATCTATTCTTAGAAGCTTGAAAGGTCATTTACACATGTACAACCCTGTGCTCCATACAGGAATAATAAAACTTAATCAAATATTTTCACTGAGGTAAATGTCTCATCCTCTTCATCACCCTCTTGAGGGCCTCTTTGATCTCCTTGTTCCTGAGACTATAGATGAGAGGGTTTAACATGGGGATAACGATAACATAGAACACTGACAGCACCTTGTCCTGCTTTTCAGGATGGTTAGAACTAGGACGCATGTACACAGAGAGAGAGGTACCATAGAACAGGGTCACAACAGCCAGGTGGGAGGCACAGGTATTGAAGGCCTTGATACTGCCTTTCACTGAGGATATTTTCAAGATGGCGGCTGCTATGAAACCATAGGATAACAGGGTAAGAAGCAAAGAACCAAACCCAACAAACATAGCTACCAGAAAAATAATGATTTGAGTGATAAAGGGGCTGGAGCAAGACAACGTAACAATCTGGGCTATGTCACAGAAGAAATGCTGGATGACATTGGACCCACAGTAGTACAGACCAAAAGAAGGAGCTGTTTGAACTAAACTACTAAGAAATCCAGTTCCAAGGGCCGCAGCAACCATCTTCTGACAGAGCCCAGGAGCCATGACAACTGAGTACTGCAGCGGGTTACCAATTGCGACATATCTATCATAGGCCATAGTGGCTAAAAAGGCAACACTCCGAGAGACCCATCCAGCACAAAACAAAAAACTGAGTGGCACAGGAAATAAAAGGAATCACTTTTTCATCTTTGAAGAAATCTGAAAGCATCCTTGGGCTGATGGAAGTAGTATAGCAAATATCTATAAATGACAGGAAACTGAGAAAAAAGTACATAGGTGTATGCAGGTGGGGAGTCAATTCTTATCAGAATGATAAGACCCAGGTTCCAGATTAAGGTTACAAGGTAGATGCCCAGGAATAATGGGAAAAGGAGAAGCTGAAGATCTTTGTCATCTGTGAGTCCCAGGAGAACAAAGTTGACCACAGAGGTGTAGTTTTCAGATTCTTCCAATGGCCTGCCTGGTGCCATCTGCTGAGAAAAATAGGGAACAAAATATAGTTATACTCCATAAAATTAAATATCTTTTCTAGTCACACAATAGATAAGTATATGACCTTGAAAATCTATGTTCAGTTCATCTATGCCTTTCATGAATTATCCTCATCCTTCACTAAAATATATAGGGATAAAAAGGTTGAGTTCTCTTTTAGGCTCTGTAAATGGACATCAATAAGTTATTGCAATGAAAAGTTTTAATTTCATGTTTTTGTTCCATGTGGATAAACATATAATGAATTAAAACAATAAATGAGTAAAACCTGTCATCTCCCGATATGGTGAAAAAAAATTTATTTAACTCAGACATGGAGCTTATATTAACTCAGTTTGAGGAGATATCTTCATTGGTTTCACTCCATTGGTAGAGATAACAAAAATTACTTTTGTTCTGGGTTCAGTTTCTGGCATCCCTTCTCGTCCACTGAGCCCACCATAAATGATCCCTGAAGAGAGTTAGGAATAAACACTACGCACCACCAGATTTGTCAATAAAAATGAAATTGTAGACATGAAGAACATAATACACTTTTCAAAATTCAATAGTGTCAATCTGCAAAAAAAATTGAGCAGATTGAAGACATGTAAATTAGCTAAAGATGGGAGTTGAAAACCCATGACCTGTGAAAAGTAATGTCAGAGCTTACAAGAAATAATGCAAAAGAGAGTTGAGAACTTATGTGATTTATTGATTCAAGCAAAATATTATTAGATCCATTGTGGTTCTGAAGGATGAAAAAAAGAAAGATTAAATAGGCAATATATTTAAGTAGATAAAATATAATGAACTGTTTTGGGGGGGTCACTGCAGTGTTCAGGGCTTACCCCTGACTATGCACATGTGGCAGGCCCAGGCAACCAGATGGGGTGTCAGGGAACAAACTGAGTTCGCCACATGTAAGGCAAGTACCCACTTACTATCTCAATAGCCCAAGACTAACTTTCTTTTTTAATTTTTGTGTAATATTATGACAAAAAGTAGATGTTATAAATAAATATGCATTACCTACTATTACACGCATTGTTTATTTATTTGCACCCATTTCTTATTCATTTACTTAGGAAGTATGTTCTAGAGAGGAAAGAACAAGAATAAATGGCACACTTGTCTTGAAGGAGGTTGTAGTGAAACAGGAAGACCGTCACCACCAAAATCTGTAGTTAAAAGTTTGGATTTGTATTTCTTTTGTTTTTGTTTTTTTTTTAGTTTTTGGGTGATCAGCAATGATCAGGGGTTACTCCTGGCTCTAAACTCAGGAATTACTCCTTGCGGTGTTCAGGGGACCATATAGGATGCCAAGGATCAAACAGGCATCAGTGGCATGCAAGGTAAACACCCTCCATGCTGTATTACCGTTCTGACCACAGCCCAGGACTAACTTTTAAAACCCAGGGAAAGATTTTGACATTCAAAGTGAACAGAGCAGCATCCAGACATCTTATAATTAAATGGTTTTAAAAACAACGAGCCAAGGATGTAACTCTGTGGTAAAGCACTTGCCTTGGCTTCTTGCATGTGTGAGGCTCTAGGTTTGATACACACCCCCTGTGTGCACGAGCTGGTGCATACCCTCCCCCAACACACATAAAGCAAAGATAAAGAAGGAGGGACTGGAAGCGATAGCCCAGCGGGTAAGGAGTTTGCCTTGCACGCGGCCGGCCCATGCCAGCCAGGGTTCGATCCCCGGCATCCCATATGGTCCCCCGAGCACCGACAGGAGTAATTCCTGAGTGCAGAGCCAGAAGAAACCCCTGAGCATTGCTGGGTGTGACCCAAAAAAGAAAAAAAGAAAAAAAAAGATAAAGAAGGAGAGAAGGTATTTCATCTATAAAGGAAGTCTCATTAGAGAAAGAGAGGAAACTGGGCTACCTGCTATTAAGGCAGCATGGGGGTGGGCGGGAGGGGATGGGGTACATTGGTGGTGGAAATGGG
>JAJIBD010011159.1:15000-44791 GCA_021461705.1 Cryptotis parvus
TTTTATACATTGTGACTTGCCCTCTAGACATTTAGGGTTTATCATGTAAATCCCTTCATGTGCATTCAATGCTCAGTTCTGGTCTGGCATTACCACTTCCCACAATTAGTAGAACACTGGTATATATTAATATGGTATATATATATATATATATATATATATATATATATATATATATATATATATATATATATATATACCATTGGTATATATATTGGTATATACCATTAATATATAAATGGTGTATCTTCATTTCCTGGAGTGAGTAGATGCCCTTGGGCTACACTAGCACCTCGACAGGTCATATAGAAATGTTACTTGTGCCCGCTCTAGCAAATCGATGAACAACGGGAAGACAAGTGGCAAGTGATACAAGTGATACTATTAATGAATGCAGTCATTTTGTATCTGTCCTTTCCTTCTGACTCAGCATAATAATCTCCATGTCCATTCATTCAGTGCATTTCATTTTTGAGGTCCCCACATTGCATCTTGGGGTATATAATTCCTTTACTGAACAGCACTCTCTGTTGTCTCTGGAGATAGTCACATTTTTTTCCTGAATGTGATCTTTTTTATCTTCTCTATCTGTCCTCTCTGCTTTTCCTAATGAAAACTGCTTGACTGGAAATTTTTATATGTGAAAATTGAAACAGTGAAACTAGGAAACCTTAGTGAAGTTCAGAACTTAATGTTCATGCCTTAGAGAAAATTCTACAGACTGGTTTTGGGGGTGTTTTTATTTTTGAGTACTTATCTCTCCTGACATTTTACCAGCAATGTCAAGGTCAGGATAGTGATAGCCCAAGCAGGAGGGAGTCGGATAATTTCAATAATTATGGCTACTTTCCTCTTTGTGTTTCCTTGTGCTCACCTCCAGGAACACTGGTGACGTTATAGTCCTAGAATGATAATTACATCTGTGGGCAGCAGTCACGTTCTTCTGTGTTTACTGTGCCTCTTAATAGCATTGTTTTCCCTCTACTTGTTGGACTCTTGTGTTCTGTTTATCATGTCCTTTAAGTATGCAAAATCCAATGTTGGTGTAGCCAGTGTGAGACAACATTGAATAACTGATTTAGAAATCAAAGTGACTAAGAACTACAAAAACGTGGGGCTGGAGCTATAGCACAGTGGCAGGCTGCGTTGCAGCCGGCAGACTTGGGTATGATCACCGACATCCCACATGGTCCCTCTGAGCACCGCCAGGAGTAATTCCTGAGTGCAGAGCCAGGAGTAACCCCTGAGCATCGCCGGATGAGACCCAAAAAAGCCAAAAAAAAAAGAAATACAAAATGTGAAATCAGTAATTTTTTTCCATTCACCAGACAAAGCTGTTTCATTTCTATGTGTGAAGCTTTCTATGTTTACCATGAAAGTTTCTCTGATGGATTCAAATTGTGAAAAAAAAATAATCCTAACTTTATTGAAAACCAAAGACCCTGAATAGTCATTTTAATTATTCATGATATATGATACCATATATCATGGCTTTCAAGATATCTGTTCTTACTTTTCTAGTTTTACGTAACAGGAATTGGTGGGTGAATGAAGTCAATAGTTCAAGATCACACAACTTAAGACGAACTGAGATTTAGTATTCAGATTTTATGACTCTAGAGCCTCATCTTAAATATGAAATTCTGTACTGAACTATTCACCAAAATGCTTTAATAACTACATCAATCTTATTTCAAAGCAATTATTGAGTCCAAAGTAGTGCCCCTTAGTGTTTTGGATCATATAAGTAGCTTAATCTTAAGAATAAAAATGAGTAATGAACCCACAAAGCATAAAGCAAGAAAATATATAACTTATTTGATAAAAAGACAGAAATAAAATTTTATGACCTTCTGAATATAAGACATTAACTACCAGAAAGACTGAGAATTCTTGGCAATTTCTCACAAAAGACCTCTATAGAGGTTCTTTAGAGGAAATAGACAGAGACTATTTCAGAAACATCATTCATAACAGAAGACAATGCAACTGTACATGCTATCATTTTTTCTCACATCATTCTTTGTTGCAGGACACCTAAAAGCCTAGGCCTCTGCATCTGCCCTGGATTGCCTCCCTGCAGGTCACTTCATAGACAGGGGGCGTTATCTGACCATGTATTCTGTATTGGCTGGTATAAATATTCTCTCATGCTACCACAAGCATCGTGGGACTAGCTAGATCTTACCAGCATATTTACCTGGCCACGTTGGATCTCTAAGTAATTAGACCAGAGAGAAATGCTGTTTGCCTCCAAGCAAGCAAGCATGGCTCCCCTGATAACTCAAAGGCAACTAAAAATACAAAACTACCGTGAAGTAGACAAGACTCTTGTGAAGGCTTGGAGAAATATTTAACTGGCATTAAATATTGTCTCTTTGGTACAGAGACATGCCATCTCAGAAACCCCCTTCTCTACCCTATAAAGGCAATTCCAGGAGATCTTGGCTCAAGACATTAGGTGAGGTGCTGGGAGAAATTACCCAAGGGCATTTGATCCTTCCTGCCAGGGGAAGTTACATTTAGCTTATAGCTTCTCCCAGCTCTGCTAGGAGGCTTTGAATTAGCTCTGGGTCCTTGTAAACAGCCAGATGTCTCCTGAAGTTGCTACATTTCTATAGAGCTATTTTCCTGTTTTCATCTCTAGATAGCCCAGCCCAGAATGGACTGGGCTGGAGAGTTTGGGTGGATTTCTAGCTATAAAATAAGTTGCAAGAAGAAAGAAGCTCTCTCTTTTTTCCCCTTTTTGCCATTTCGGTTTCTCTTGGTATTTTGCTTCTCCGTCCTCTCCATTCTCTGTTGGGCCTCAACACGTGGTGGCAGCCATCTTGGCCTACACCTGGCTGGGGCCTAGCTGGGAACCCAGAGTCCGGAGGTTTTCCCTGCTCTTGGATTGTATATTGGAACCTGTGATAGTAAAGCCCTTTTAAAACTGCATCAGATTCCTGAGTCTTCATCCATTCCCCGCCGGCTTCAGAGGTAGAAGGGAACTCGCTTCCTGACACTGTCAGGGGACCCTGGCAGCGCTCCCCCAACAATTCCTGATATTATTTATTCACTCTCCAGACTTACCTCCACTGCACTCTGCATAGCAAATATTTAAAAAGTGAGAAGCGGAGGAGAAATAAATAGAATTGGAAAGTGAACATGACAAAAATGGGTCTCTTTAAGCTACTTTATCAGTGTCCTATTTAATGTATACTCTTAATGCAAACAAAGTCGGAGACATAAACAAGAGAAGCAGGAACTAACTTGGTAGTGAGGGGCTTTGGGGTAAGGAGGGAGGAAAGGAGAAGGGACCATGGGGTAATGGTGGAGGAATTACTCTACAACTATAGGACAATAACTTTAGTAGTATTGTGATGAAACAGCAAATAAAAAAAATCATAATATCAAATATTCATTAAAACATTAGCTATTAAAGTATTTATCGATGAATTAAATATTAAAATATTTATGCAGAAAAACAAAAACACCAAGTTTGTGGCAGTTTGTTTCAGGTATAATAGTGCAGAGCCTGGCACATGGCAGAGCCTGGCAAGCTACCCGTGTCGTATGCAATATGCCAAAAACAGTAACAATAATAGACCTCATTCCCATATCCTGAAGGAATGGTTTGAAGCTCTTCATGTTCCTAGAGCAAGCAGATGCCTTTCGGCTACACTAAAATGCAACAGGGATGAATGGATATGTTACTGGTACCCACTCGAGCAAATCAATGAACAATGGGAAGACAGTGATACAAGTGATTTAGTTATGTACTTATTTAATGTATAGTATTTAATTAATTATTTATTTAATGTATACTATTTCATGTACACCATTTGAATTGAATTTGGATAAGTTTTAGACCAAGTTTTAGACCAACAAAATCTGAAAAAAAAGCTTTGTTGAGCACAGTTGTACAGAAAAGCTTACTCTCAGAGGATCATGCTGGGAGAAATTAGCCAGAAGGAAAAGGACAGATATAGAATGACTGCATTTATTTGCGGAATAAAACAAAATAGCATGCAATATCCAAGGCCAGGCAAAATATGTATCAGGAGGTCTTGTCACTTGTGGAATCTACAGCAAATGTGTGGGAGTCAGAGGTTAGGTAAGACAGGGAAGGGAACAGTGTGCTAATAATCCATGGAAATTACAATACCACCCTAGATTTGAACATTGAATATAGGCAAAAGGGATGTACATGATAACCATTAAATATGTGTATTGCAAGTCACAATGTATAAGAGAAGGAAGAGGGTGAAAGATACAGAGAGAGAGAGGTGGGGGGGCAAGGTGCTTGCCATAGAGGCAGGCTAGGGAAGGGGAGAGGGAAATAGGGACATGGGTGGCAGGAAGTAGGCACTGGTGGAGGGATGGGTGCTGGAACTGTATGACTGAAACTTAAGCATGAACATCTTTGTAATTGTATTTCTCACAGTGGCATAATAAAAAAATTTAAAGTAAAAAGATTGCTCTCACTTAAGTGATAAACTCTAAATATCTGCAGGGCTAGCCACAATGTGTAAAATAAGAGGGAGAGAGATGCAGAGACAGAGAGAGAGACAGAGAGAGAGACAGAGAGAGACAGAGAGAGAAAGAGAGGAAACGGGGGTACCTGCTATTGAGGCAGCCTGGGGGTTGGCAGGAGGGGGGGGGGTACATTGGTGGTGGAAATGGGGCACTGGTGGAGGGATGGGAGCTGGAATACTGTATTACCAAGAACCACTTGTGAACACCTTTGTAGTTGTATGTCTCACGGTGGTATAATAAAAATTTTTTTTAAAAAAAGATTACTCTTAGAAAATGAAGTGTTTCCTTCACCCTTGACTGACAGTCTCTTATTCTAGAATCTGACATAGTAACCAAAGATGCATGGATCAACTCATTTTAGAATTTTTTCTCCCACAGAATCTTGAGGCTTAAATTAGACTTTTTTTTACTTTTTTTTTAATTTTTATTTTTACAATTACAAAGATATACAATTAAAAAGTTCATATTTGGGTTTTGGTCATACAGTGAGTGTTCCAGCACCCATCCCGCAACCAGTGCCCATCTCCCACCACCAACGTCCCCAGTTCCCTCCCCCTCCCCCAGCCCTCCTCCATGGCAGGTTCCTTATTAAATTAGACTTTTGAACAGAAGTTATGACGGTGCATATGATTTCAAAAATAATCCACACTTCTGAGTTTAATTTCCTTTGTTTGAAGCACAAACCAAATGAGTTGGAGTAATACAGACCCACTTTATGATATGATAAGGTCTTTCAACAGATTTTACTCTGTTGAAATATCATGGAAGAGGACCCCCTATCAAAATTGAATTTTAAGTACAATGATAACAAATTATGATGACATTTCAGATTCTCCCTCGATCATATGTCCATGACATTCCACAGAGAAGAAGCTCTAATAACTCACCTAAGAATTCACAGATCCAGCTTTTTTTCCTTACAGTGTACCCAAGATTCAGAAATGACCAACAGATATTTGACTTTCTGCTTTGTACTATGTCCTCATCAGTATTCTAACTTAAGCACACAAACTTTCACTAGCAATGTTTGACTCACTGTAACTCAAGAAATGGTACAAAAGTAGAAGAAGGGAACCTTAAATGCTCAAGAACATGCTCTGTCATACCAAAGAGAGAAAATAAGAGGACAAGCTGGAACAAAGAGAGAGCAATTAACAGCGTAAGCAGTAAATCACCTCTCCTGGGTACAGAGGCAGATTAAGTTTACTAATTGGTCCCTACTTGATCTATTTTCATAATACTAATCTTTTGAGACATTATTATATCAAGAAATTCTCCTTTTCACCCTTGTAGTATTTTTTTTAAAATTAAACATTTTATTATACCACCGTGAGATATACAATTACAACGTTGTTCATGTTTGGAGGTTTCTGTCACATAGTGTTCCAGCACCCACCCTCCACCAGTGCCCATTTCCCACCAACAATGTCCCCAATTCCCCTGCCCCTCCCATAGCCTGCCTAAATGGCAGGTTCTTTGTTTCTTTTCTCTCTCCCTCTCTCTCTTTTCCTTCTCTTACACATTGTGGGTTGCACCCTTGTAGTATTTTATGGGTCTGATATATAACTATCACCTCAAGTATAGTTAGCCATAAAATAAACTATGTCATTCTTCAAAGAAATTGACCAAACACTCCTGAAATTTGTATGGAACAATAAACCCCCAAGGATAGCTAAAGCAATCCTCGGGGAAAAAAAGATGGGAGGCATCACCTTTCCCAATTTCAAACTGTACTACAAGGCAGTAGTAATTAAAACAACATGGTATTGGAATAAAAACAGACCTGTGGACCTATGGAATAGAATTGAGTATCCTGACACCCAATCTCAAACACATGATCACTTCATCTTTGATAAAGATGCAACGAGTCTAAAATGGAGTAAGGAAAGCCTCTTCAACAAGTGGTGTTGGGAAAACTGGGCAGCGACATGTAAAAAAAAATGAATTTGGACCTGTATCTAACACCATGCACAAAAAATCAGATCAAAATGGATTAAAGATCTCAATATCAGACTTGAATCCATAAAGTACATTGAAGAAAATAAAGGAAAAAACCCTCCACAACATTGAAGCTAAAGGCATCTTCAAAGGTAAAACATCACTAACAAAGCAACTAGAAGAAAACATAAACATATGGGACTACATGAAATTGAAAAGCTTCTGCACCTCAAAAGAAACAGTGTCTAAGATACAAAAAGCAGTCCACAGAATGGGAAAGAATATTCACCCAATACCCATCTGATAAGGGGTTAATATCCAGGATATATCAGGCACTGGTAGAACTTTACAAGAAGAAAACAAGCAACCCCATCGGAAAAGAAATGAACAGAAATTTCAGCAAGGAAGAAATTCGAATGGCCAAAAAACATATGAAAAAATGCTCATCATCACTAATCATCAAAGAGATGCAAATCAAAACAACAATGAGATACCACTTTACACCACAGAGACTAGCACATATTCAAAAGAGCAAGAACAACAAGTGCTGGCGTGGATGTGGGAAAAGGGAACACTCATTCATTGTTGGTGGGAATGCAGGCTGGTACAGCCTTTCTGGAAAACAATATGGACATTCCTCCAAAGACTAGAAATTGAACTCCCATTTGACCCAGCCATACCACTCCTGGGAATCTACTCTGGGAAACCAAAAATACGCACCGGAAACACCATCCCTACTTTTATGTCCATAGCAGCATTATTCACAATAGCCAGAATCTGGAAGCAACCAGAGTGCCTGAAAATGGATGACTGGATAAAAAAGCTTTAGTACATCTATACAATGGAATACTATGCAGCTGTTAGGAAAAATGAATTTTGCTATTTTCTAGGAATGCTTGAGCCTAAGACACAGGTACACCAGGCAGAGCAGAAACCAGCTTTCCCTGTTGATTTACTTCAAAATTACCGTAAATATTCTCCCCATCCCTCTGAGAGAGCCCTACAAAGTAATGAGAATATAGTGCCCGCATGGCAGAGCCTGGAAAGCTGTCCAATGCGTGTTCGATATGCCAAATCCAGTAACAGAAATGTTTATTTTCCTGACCCCAAAAAGAGCCCTTAATATGGCAGCAGTAAGAAAGGCAAATAAGCAGTGCCTGATAAAATTTCATAGCCATCCTAGGCTGCCAAAACAAAGAAGGACTAAAATGACTGTCTGTACTTTCAATGCACGCACGCTGGCATCGGAAGCATATGTTGAGGATCTGATGCTGCAAGTGAAAAAGATCAAGTACGACATCATTGGTCCAACTGAGACGAGGAGGCGTCAGTGGCATCATGCTGTATTTGACACCGGAGAAGAATTGTTCCTTGGAACATGCGACCGAAAGAGGCATCGGTGGCATTGGTGTCCTTGTCAACACGAACATGGCCCTTAAAACATTGATTCATTTGAATGCCTAACAAACCGAATAGGACGATTACACTTGAAGAGATGTGGCCCACTGCCAGCAATTTCTATCTTCATTGTCTATGCACCAACATCCACATACAAAGAAGATGAAATTGAGAAATTCTACATGGAATTGGAGGAGTTCTATAAAAAAAGATCACACCTTCTACAAGATCATAGTCGGTGATTTTAATGCCAAGATAGGACCAAGAAGATCGGCTGAAGAACTCCACATCGGGACCCATGGCCTAGAAGGGAACGAACAGGGTGAGAGACTATCTGAGTTCATCATGTCCACCAAGACCATTCATGGGAACTCACAGTTCCAGAAAGCTGAAGTGAAACGTTGGACATGGGAATCTCCTGGCGGACAGTTCCACAATGAAATTGACCACATCATCTTCAATCGATGGTTTTGTCTGACCGATGTAGCTGTCGTCCCCAAATTCCAAACAGGATCGGACCACCATCT
This sequence comes from Cryptotis parvus, assembly GCA_021461705.1. Lineage (NCBI taxonomy): Eukaryota > Metazoa > Chordata > Mammalia > Eulipotyphla > Soricidae > Cryptotis > Cryptotis parvus. Next base: position 23,382 of record JAJIBD010011159.1, read on the forward strand.
CCTTCATGCAAAATTCTACTTCCAGCAACGGGGAGAAAATGCTGCAAAGTTTAAGAAGAGAACTCCCAGAACAACCACCAACTGGGAACTCTTTGGCACCATTGCAGCAACATGGGAAGACACCACCATTGACGACATCGATGAAGAATACAACCGACTGGTTCAGCACCTCCATGATTGTGCGAAGAATGCCGAGAGAGAGAAAGACACAAAAGGACGCCTGTCTTCAGAAACTCTCGAGCTCATTTGCCAACGTGGCAAGGCGCGAGCCTCAGGAGACCAAATGCTAACATCCAAGCTTGCTAAACAGTGCAGAGAAGCGATAAAAGAAGACCTCAAAGACAGAAGAGCAAAAATACTGGAAGATGCAGCAGAAGCCGGGAAAAGCATTCGCACTGCCCGCCTGTCCTTTGCCAAATATAAGACCAAGATGACTGCCCTCCGACGCCCTGATGGATCTATCACATCTTCCAGAAAGGCAATGGAGAAGATTATCCATGACTTCTACTCAAATCTCTTTGATAGCCACATCCACCTGCCCACATACCAAATTCCACAGGATGGATATGTCATTCCCAACGTTCTCCCTTCTGAAATCCGACATGCCATCTCGTCAGTAAAGAAGGGAACAGCACCAGGCCCAGACAAAGTCAGACCCGAACACCTGAAGAATCTGCAGTCGGTACTCATCAATACACTAGCTCGGCTCTTCACACGCTACCTGTCCGAATGCAAGGTGCCCTCCCAATGGAAAACCAGCAGGACAGTTCTACTGTTCAAGAAGGGAGACATTCACGACATCGGCAACTATCGCCCCATCTGCCTGTTGTCTGTCATCTACAAGCTGTTTACACGAGTCATCCTGAACAGGATTAGCAGAACACTAGATGAAGGACAACCATGCGAGCAAGCAGGCTTCCGGAAAGGATTCAGCACAATCGACCATATCCACACAGTAACCAAGCTCATTGAGGTTTGTAGGGAGTACAAGATGCCGCTCTGTCTCACGTTCATTGATTTACAGAAAGCCTTTTGATTCTGTGGAGACTGAAGCAGTCATCGAAGCCCTAGCCAAACAGGATGTTCAAACCCAATACATCAAGATCCTTCGTGAGCTGTATTACGGATTCACCACCAGGATCTCACCATTCTACAAAGAAGTAATCATTGATGTCAAAAAGAGGGGTTCTACAGGGTGATACCATTTCACCAAAACTCTTCAGTGCCACCCTCGAGAACATCATGCAACAATTAGAATGGGAAGGAATGGGAGTGAAGTTAGATGGTCGGCAACTACACCACCTCCACTTCGCTGATGACATTGTTCTAATAACAACAAACATTAGCCAAGCGGCACAAATGCTGGCTGACTTCGACAGAGAATGTGGAAAGATAGGTCTACAGCTGAATCTAAAGAAAACTATGTTCATGAAGAATGAACTAGTTCCAGAGGCCCCATTCACTCTCAATGGAACAAACATCTCTGAAAGCAGCAGTTATGTGTACCTAGGTCGAGGAAATCAACATGATGAACGACCTAAAACCTGAGCTGCGCAGGAGGAAGAGAGCGGCATGGAATGCCTTCAAAGGCATCAAAGAAATAGCTAAAAAGACAAAGAAACTCCGACTCCTGGCACATCTCTTTGACTCCACTGTTCTCCCTGCATTAACATACGCCTCAGAGACCTGGGCCCTATGAAAGCAGGATGAGAATGCTATTCGGGTCTCCCAGAGAGGAATCGAAAAGAGCTATGCTTGGAATGTCACGCCTCACTCAAGTGAAAGAAGGAATCCGGAGTTCTGACCTCCGTCGCTATTCCAGAATCAGGGACGCTGTCTCGTTTGCCAAGGCATCGAAAATCAGATGGGCTGGACATGTAATGCGATTTGGAGATAACCGCTGGACTAGAGCCATTACCGACTGGATCCCAAGGGATGTCAAAAGGATCACGTGGCCGCCCACCTACAAGATGGTCAGACTTCCTTGTAAAGACCCTGAAGGAACGGTTTGAGGCTCTTCCTATTCCTGAATCAACCAGATGCCATTGGGCTACATTGGCACGTGATAGGGTCCAATGGAAATGTTACTGGCGCCCGCTCGAGCAAATCGATGAATAACGGGATTCAAGTGATCAAGTGATAAAATTTGCCTATAAATGGATGGACATGGAGAAGATTATATTGAGCGAAATTAGCCAGAAGGAGAGAGACAGATACAGAATGACTGCATTTATCTGCATAACATAAATATATATGTACATATTATGATACCAATATCCAAGGTCAAGTGAAACATGTATCAGGAGGTCTTGTCAAAGGTGGAAATTATCACAAATTGTGGGAGTCAGAGACTAGGTAAGACAGAAAATGGAACAGTGTGCTAACAATTGTCGAGGGTACTAATGCCAACTTAGAACTGAACATTAAATAGAAGCAAGAAGATACACATGACAACCCTTTAATGTATGTTCTGTAATCCATAGTCTGGGGGGAAGGAAAAGAGAAAGAGAGAGAAAGGGAAAGAAATAAAGAACCTGCCATGGAGGAGGGCTGGGGAAGGGGAGGGAACCGGGGAGTTGGTGGTGGGAGATGGGCACTGGTGGCGGGATGGGTGCTGGAACACTGTATGACCAAAACCCAAATATGAACTTTTTAATTGTATATCTTTGTAATTGTAAAAATAAAAAATTAAAAAAAATAAAATAAACTATATCAGGGCCACAGAGATAGTACAGCAATTAAGACATTTGACTGGCATGTGGCTTACCCAGTACTGAAATGGTCCCCCATGCACTACCAGTTGTTGTCAATGATCATAGAGCCAATAGTAAGCCCTGAAAACACCATTGATGTGACCTCAAAATCAACAAATAAATAAATAATGTCACCAAAGTATGAAAGCAATCATAAAAGATCTTTCTTTGGGAAAACTTTCTATGACCCTCCAATAGTGAAGATTATTTCCTCGGTAAAGAACTCTCGACTCTCTACATTCTTATTCGGACCATTCCTTTTCCTTTTTAGTGAGACGATATGGGTGGATCATGTTTATAACATCTACAGTGATTTTATTTAGATTTTTTATTAAAACACCATGTTTTACAAAATTATTCATAATACAGTTGCTTCCAGCATACAGTGTTCCAAGACAAACCCTATCACTGGTGTTATTTTCACTCCACCAATGTCCCCAGTTTTTCAGCACCACACAAATCTGCCCTCTTAGAAGCTGCAAAATAAAAAATGTACTTCATATTGCTTATTAAAATGAAAATATAAGTGCCAATATCAAATAATATATCAATAAAAGTCAATTTGTGGTCATTGTATTTCACAATGGTATTACCAACATCACTGAGTATTTACTGAGCTGGTTGATGCCAGTTGAGCCTTCTTTGTAATTGTTTTGGCTCATTAGTTTCATGGTCTTCTATGCAACTTTCTCATCAAATTTGCTGTACTCCTACTGGACTGTCAGTGCTGTACTCTGGGATCTTTTTGGCTGGGTTCTCTGCTTCCATGTCTAAATTGAAAACCATACTTTAGGTCCAATTTTGTGGTTCTAATATCATCTATTGGAACATCTGTGACATGTCCCAGCTGTTATGTTTTCCCTACACTAACTGATACTCTCTTTGTGCAATTCATGGTGACTATATTGACAATAACAAATAAGCTGGTTGTCATGATATCCTGTGCAATGACAAATGTCAATTGACAATGACAAATGAACTAATTGTCATTTCCCTCACAAAGATAGCTTCGTGAAAACTGTTTCAAGACTTCCAGTACCCAAAATTCCCAACTAGCAGAAATTACTCTCTTATATACACTGAATGCCTTTGTATAAAAATGCGGGATGGGTGCTGGAACACTGTATGACCAAAACCCAAATATGAACTTTTTAATTGTATATCTTTGTAATTGTAAAAATAAAAAAATTTAAAAAAAAGAAAACAGTGAAAAAAAATGTTTCAGCACAGGCCGTTCTCCAGCATTAAAGATTTGCACCAGTCTTCTAAGTTGTGCTGATTCCAATTTTTTTTTTAATTTTTTTATTATACCACCGTGAAACATACAATTACAAAGGTGTTCATAATTGGTTCTTGGTAATACAGTATACCAGCACCCATCTCTCCACCAGTGCCCCATTTCCACCACCAATGTACCCCACCCCCTCCCGTCCACCCCCATGCTGCCTTAATAGCAGGTACCCCAGTTTAAATCTGAAACTTTTAAGCACATGTCTAAAGTTCTCAGATTGCCGCATGAGGTTACTTGTTGCCCCTCTAGTCCCTTATGCCTGGTATTTGCTTTTTTTAAGTATTGTATTATACCACCGTGTGATTCCAATTTTGAATCACTTATTTAACAACCTGAGTACCTACTTTCTAACTCAGCATCTTGGGGTACATATTACCTTCTGTGAGCCTCTAATATATTCCAAGGGGCCACTGGTGAAAGTCACAGCATATGGCTAGAGGATCAACTATACTAGTACAGGGGAGTCACTGTGAGGAAACAACTTTGGAAGGAGACTATCACTATCACTATCTTCCCGTTGATCAATCTATTTGCTAGAGCGGGCACCAGTAATATCTCCACATGTCCTGTCTCATGTTAGTAGAACCCAAAGGCATCCGCTTGCTCCAGGAACATAAAGAGCCTCAAGCCATTATATTAGGTCATGGGAATAACCCAATATAAATGTTACTGGTATTTGGCATATCAAATACGACACGAGCAGCTTGCCAGGCTTGCCATGCGGGTGGCATACTCTTGTGGTCACCTCTAAATAAAGCAATTATTGATGAACCCCGAGCCGGGCTGTGATAGTCTGGTCTTCTGGGTGGAGTTGTAACGAGAAAGAAGTCCGATGTGGAAAGGCGGCCCCCATGGAGTCAGGGGGTCATCTGGCTTGTTGTGAGGCTCTGCTGGGGTGGCAGGCCAGGGCTAGAACCCGCCATGCCTTCCAGGCTCCTCATGAGCGGTGGGCACAGGGAGAGCAAGTACCAGCTCTGCCCCATGTCTGAGAGGGAGACTATGGTATGAAAAACACTGAGAAACACCGGTGTGGTTCACAGATTCTATTTTGTTTGGTCTAATTCAGTCTTTCGCTACTGGGATCTAAATGGGCACAGACTATTCCAAGAATGCCACTGATAAGATTATGTGAGTGTAGAACCACAGCACAAGACTAAGAGAAAGCTGGTAGGATGGTGGTGGGGTGGCCTCAGAAAGGAAACAAAGTCAATAAAATGAAGTATTGATAAATCCCGATCAAATCTATTATAAATGCTCTGTTACCTTTTTCATTTGGCTTGCTCATTCTGGAGCTCCAAAATTTCTGATGATTTCAGATTATCTCTAGCTATAAAAATACATCTTGTTCACAAACTGTTTTCTTGTTTTGTTAAATTTTATATTCTTATGCTTCCTTCATAATAGCTATTTGCACTTCTTATATACTGGAATAAAAGTCTATGTTCACATATTTGACTGCTGGGAGATGTTTTAGTGAGAACATGATTTGAGTCCTGTTGATTCAAGAGGAATTCCTCATAATTTCTTGATTCTTCACTTATATTTTATATTGCTGCTCCTCTATTTGGTGCGGCAGATACTGCTTCAACTGCCTCAAGTCTTTGCTAATTATCTTTGCATAGTAAATACTTTTTATTTATTGTGTATCTATCTGGTATTGGAAGGACATTTTTTATAGAAATAGCCTTATTCCAATCTTTGTGTTCCCATTAACGGACAAATTCCAAACTTTTTTGACTTTTGAATTAGACACTGTGATTCACGTACTGATAATAAAACTGTTTCAGGCATGCACATTGCTACGTCACACCCACCACCGGATCATTGTATCTCTCCAGCCTTGTTTCTAGGTTTATCTCTCACATCTTCCCTCCAACTCACCTTAGCAAACTCAGATCTAAATACCGATTCTCAAGATCTGTTACACTGGCCATTTTTATTCATTTATTGTGTTTGGTTATAGTCCACATAGATCGAGATTATCTGGTATTTATGCTTCTCCTTTGACTCACTTAGCAAACTAGATACCCTCAGTCCATCTACATAGCAACAAACTGCAAGATTTCATGTTTTTCTTAAGGCAGAGCAGTACTCCAATATGTGTGTGAAAGTGTGAGAGTTTGTGTGTGTGTAAGAGAGAGTGTGAAGGTTTATGTGTGTGTATGTGCTCATATATCTCAGAGTTACTCTCTTTACATATCCGCTCACTTCTATTTTTGGGCACTCGGGTTGTTTCTAAATCTTGTCTATTGTGAACATGGGTGAACTTAGGAGCAATGAGCATAGGAATGCAAATATCTTTTGAACTAATACTTTTGGTCTCTTGCTAAGGATAAGAAGTGACATCTCTGTTTCATATGGAAGCTCAGATTTTTTTTTTGAGAAGACTCCAAAATATTTCCCATGAGGCTGAACCTTGCAACGTCCCCACCAACAGTGGATAAGGGTTTCCTTTTCCCCACTGTTGCAGTACACTGTTGCCCAGAGCCTCTGCATCTTGCCTGGAGTTACCTCCTGCAGGCCACTTTGCAGATAAGAGCATAAAACAGTTTGATATATGGCAGTATATCTTACTATGTATTCTATGTTGGCTAGTATAAATACTTTCTCTCATGCTACCACAATCATCATGGGACTACATAGATCTTACCAGTATATTTACTTGGTCACGTTGGCTCTCTAAGTAATTAGACCAGAGAAAAATGCTGTTTGCCTCTAAGCAAGCACGTGTGGCTCTCTAATAAGTCTAAAGGGTAATATACAAAATAACTATAAATTAAAGATGAGAATCTTGTGAAGGCTTGGAGAAATATATACCTGGTTGTAGAATATTCATTGGTACAGATGCATGCCTTTGTATTCTGAGATATAGTTCATCTACATGGGCCTGATGGAGAACCAAGGGCAGGGCCTTGGCTGGAGCAATATTAACATTTCAGTGGAACTAGGTGAGGTGCTAGGAGAAGTTACCTGAGAGGGATTGATGCTAACTGCTTTCCGTTGATGTGGGCCAGTTTGGGCTGAAAAGTTATAAAAGCTGTAGCCTGCTTTCTTCTGGTCCTTTTGCTTTTTGGCCTTTTTGGCTCCTCTTTGTTCTTTGCCTCTCCTCTCCTTCTCTCCATTTTCTTCCCTGTTGGGCCTTAGCACCGTGGTAGTGGCCATCTTGGCCTAGGATTCTAAACCTACACATGGCCGGGACCCAGCTAGGAATCCTAAATCCAGGGTTATTCTGTTACTGAAATTGTATACCAGAACCTGTGAGAGTAAAGCCTTTTAAAACTGTGCTGGACTCCTGAGTTTTCATCCATTCCCCATCAGCTTAGGAGGTAGAAGGGAACTCATTTCCTGATATTGTTGGGGACCCCAGTGGCTCCCCGAAACCCCACATTCTCATCTGTGAGAGGTGACATCTCATTGCAGATCTGATCTGTATTTCTCTAATGGTGATGAGCACTTTTTAGTATACTGATTGGCCATCTGTTGGTTGGTCTTTTTTGAGCAGTATCTGTTGTCTCTTCCCATTTCCATTGGCTTGCTTGGTTTTCATTGTTGTTTTGTGTACTTTATAAACATTGGGTATTAGCCATTTTAAAATATATCCTGAGTAAGATTTTTCTCCCAACCAGTGAGGTGTCTATTTATTGTTTCCCAGTGCAGAAGCACCTTGGTTTGATGGAGCCTTATTTGTTTGTTCTTTGCATCTGTTTCCTTAACTAGTATCATTGAATCATTGAAGATGCCTCCTTAGACATATCCTAGATGCATCTTCCTGTTTTCCTCAGCATATTTTATGAGTAAAGTAGGTAGAATATTGAGATTTTTATTCCGTTTTACTAACTTTTGTGTGAAAGATAAATCCAGAGTCCCTTTTTTTACATGTGTCTAACCCGTTTTTCAATTTGTTGAAGTCTTTCCTTGCTCCACTTTATGCGCCTAGTTCATTTGTCCAAGATTGGTGTCCACATAGCTGAAGGCTTATCTCTTGGCTCTCAATTATAATTCCAAAGATCTGAGCATCCATTATATATATAATGGATATATATGTATATGAACATATATATGCATATATGTATATGTGTGTAGATGTATATACATATATATCCTTTACATAAACAATGCCCTAGATTTAAAAAATGTTTTATTTTTTGCAAAAGTTCTCCATATTAAAGTTTAGTTAACATAGGTACACTAGTTTTAGTATTCATGGTTTCAATGTATATAGTCACTGCACCTCATCACCACCAATGCACCCAAAACCTCCTCCATTGTCCTTATGTTATTTCTAGCCTCCATCTTTTTCTTTCTTCCTCACCCATCCCTCCCCAGTGATCTTAGTTTTGTGATCCACTGTAATGACCAAATTCCTAAAAATGTACTTTTGTTCTCATTATTATAAGTCACCCTGCCAGTTGGAATGTAGACTAGTCCAGTCTTTCTGGAAACAACATGGACATTCCTCAAAAAAAGTAAGAACTGAGTTCCTATTTGACCCAACAATTCCACTTCTTGGAATATATCTCAAAGGTCTGAATCACAATAGAAAAATGACATTTCCTTGCAGCACTATCCACAACAGCAAAAATCTCGAAACAACCCAAGTGTCCAAGAACAAATCACTGGAGAGGAGGGGAGGGAGAGGGAGGAGGGGAAGGGGAAGGGAGGTTAGAGGAGAGGAGAAAAGAGGAGGGGACAGGAGGGAAGGGAGAGAGGAGAGAAAAGGAAGGGAGAGGAAGAAAGAAGAGGGAGAGGAGAGAAAGGGAGGGGAGAGGGATGAGGAGGAAAAGAGAGGAGAGGAGGGAAGGGGAGAGGAGAGATGGCAGAGAAAAGGAGGGAAGGGGAGAGGAAGGGAGGGGAGAGGAAGGTAAGGGAGAAGAGCAGAGAGGAGAGGACAAGAGAGGAGAGGAGAGGAGGGGAGGAGAGAGGAGAGGAAAAGGAAGGGAGAGGAAGGAAGAAGAGAAGGAGGGAGAGGGGAGAGAGGGGAGGGGAGAGGAAGGAGAGGAAAAGAGAGGAGAGGAGGGAAGGGGAGAGGAGGGAGGGCAGAGTAAAGGAGGGAAGGGGAGAGGAAGGGAGGGAGAGCAAGGGAAGGGAGAAGAGCAGAGAGGAGAGGACAAGAGAGGAGAGGAGAGGAAGGGAGGGGAGAGGATAGGAGGGGAGGGAAGGGGAGGGGAGGGAGGAGGAAAGAGGAGAGAAGGAGAGAAAAGGAGAGGAGGGAGGGGAGAGGGAGATGATGATAATATTGACTTCTATAAAATTAATTATATGAATTCTAAGCAGCAAATAGAGAGTCAGAATTCACTCCAGGTTGGCCAGAGCTAATATTTCTGTGTCAAACCAACTCATGTTCTGTATTCCTATTGCTTTGGCTTTCTTACCTATAGAGGGAATTATCCATGGATACCTCAGAGTGATGCTGTGAGAATGTTTATGGTCAAGGAGAGAAGGCAATAAATGTATGTATATTTGATCACATGCTGTAAACAGTGAAGTGTCCACATATAGAATCTTTTGTTATTATTTTTACTAGCTGTTTGTGTCATATCGGGCAAATATCTTGGTTCCACTGACTTCAGGGTTCACACCTGGAAAATATGGTATTATATCACATGATCTAGGTCATCCACCTCTAATGACTCCAAGTTCATTACACAAAAGATGTAATTAAGAGTTTAGTTAGGACCTTGGGGAAGTTGAGAATTGAGTCAGAAGGGACACAGAGAAAGGGGAAATCAGCCAAAATCTTGATAACTACAATAACAACAGAGACTAAGCACCTGGAGAGTTTCTCCTGTCTTTTTCCTGCACCTCTTAAGACCACATTAAAGGATTCTGAACTGCTGTTATCTCTCTTGTTGTGGCTGATAGCCAGCTTCCTAGTCAAAAAGACTCATTTTGGAGGGCATTAGGGTCCTCCTGGAAAATCCTTTCAAAAACTTACATGTGCTTTTGCTCAGAACTCTGTCTTCCTGAGGCAGCTGGGTCAAGATGAGAAGGCAAGACTTAGAGACCACGATGAATTCTTATCACCTCAGTAACCATTTATTTCCTCTGTAGAATCTACAACGGCACACGGTTTATAGCTCTTAGTCTATCCCATTCTTCAACTTTCCTTTGATTCGCTTCTCTACCCTACACTCGGGATATTTCTGTGGTTCTTTATCCTTGCCTAATTCTCAACTTTCACTGAAGCCCAGCCTAAACTGTTAGTGATTTGGGATGATGGTGAATGCTTGTTCTTCAGATTCTGAAGAATTTGATCTTGAATTCTGTTACACTCTAGTTTTTTCACCTGTAAAATAAGAATAGTAAGATCTTGGAAATCTAATGAGACCATATGTCAAAAGTCTAATATATTTTGAAAGCTAATAACAGCAATAAATCTGCTCAATATCCATATTTTTTTTAATTTTAGCATAATTTGCTAAGATGAAAACATGCTTGTTTATTTCCCAAGTTTATACATCTCTAGGATTTTTATATTAATTTTTTCTTTGAGGTGATTTTTTTCATATAACAATTAATAGTGCTTATAACAAAATTTTGAGAAGTTCTTTAACTTCTCAAAAATTGATGCTTCTGTGATCATAAGAATTTCATCTGACAGCTTGCCATTTTTCAGGTAGCTCTCCCTTGCCATCTTAGGAGATCGTAGTATCTAGAGACCCAAGTGTGGGTGATTCAGGTATCAGAAAGGCGCTACTCTGAACACACGGTATTTTTTCAGTCAATCTGTCCTTTTTAACCTTATTTATAACATTTTTCACCTGCAACATTCATGAATTTCTAAAACTGACTTGGAGCTCACACAAACGTGCAAATAACTAGAACTTTAGCAGATCAGATTTGGAAAAGTTTCTGTTAACTAGATCCCTGTTGTTAAAATTTCCAACCAATGGTTTACCAATCATCTATTTTCCTGGGAAACAGTGAATATGAACAAAACTTAATCAAAATAAGTGAGTATATTCAAATCTCTTTCCTCTAGCTTGCCAAATTTAGGATAAATGTAATCTAAATAATGCATAATTTCTATATTATTTTAGAATTGTGAGTTACATATCGTGATTTTAGTATAATTGCCTATATTACTGGAATTTAATGAGTGATAAAGTTTGGTGCAAATGTTTGAGTAAATTTGATTTCTTTCTACTAAATTGATCAAGTATATTTTTAGGATGCATTGTGAGATGGCTTATATTTTTAAATAGAGCTCAACAAGCTCTTCTTTTTCAACAAGCTCATTGCATAAAATATCTGCCAAATTATGTTTTATATTAGTAGCTCTCTAAGAGTAAACAATGATTCTCCACAGTTCCTACAACTATATTTCCAATAAAATAACAAGATAATTGTGTTTCATGCCCAAAAGAATATGCAAGACCCATTCACTAGGATATTCAACATATTTTGAGCTTTTATGTAAACATTAGATTATAGATATTTATAGATTTTTACCATTAAGTAGTAAAACATCTTTTTCAGTCCATGCATGTATTTAACATCACCACTCGATAATACTTTATGGTAGCAGAACAAGAGCATCATCATGAATTACAGCCATCTGAACGGGGACGTAATGCACAAAATAAGGTAGAAATAGAGGGAATTATTTATAAGTAATATTCTTAAGTTTAAGCTTTAAGCCAACAGATTTAGGAAATAATTTTGTAAAGGACTACTTAGTCCTTCATATTTTGCCACGCCGGCTACGGTGTCGCCCAGCGCAGCACCTGGCTGCCAAGGCCTGAGCTGGTCTCAGGTCCTTGATAAGGAAAGGTTCGTGGCCTTCGGGCCTTTGCCTCCCATCATTAGTGGGAAGGGAGGATTCGTGACCTATGGGTCGAGGCCTCCGGCTACCCCCTGTTGACGGGAATGCAGTGACATTTAGCCTTCTAAGACCTCCTGTGTGGAAAGAATTGGGCCTGTTAAAGTCAACACTTTAGTACATAATCTTAAAAATTTTACAATAATAAATTCTGCATAGAAGTTTCTATTTAGGAGTAGGTTAAGTTAATCTATAATAGGTGCATAGAGCTAGTAAGTGATTCTATGGAAATCAAGATTAAAGAAATTATGTACCTTACTTGAGGCAAATATGGAAAAATGTAAAAACAAAAGACGTCAGAAAAACAGGTGCAGGCAAAAGGTGGTCAAATGTGGTGAACACGATAAACTCCTTTTGATGTTGAAACTGCCTCCTTTGCTAGAAAGTAACTGGTGTAATCTTGCACCTGTGCATTTGTTAAGCATAAAAAGAGAAGCTTTGCCCTCAATAAATCGCAGCAGTATTCAACCTCTCTTGTGTTGGAGTCTGTCTGTCATCACAGTACCTGCTTCTCCTGTAAACCTCAGCAGTTCCCCCTCAGCCTGGTGATCTCCTATAGAGTCGGTCTGCGGCAATATTTATTCTTCCTTACTTTTATTTACCAAAATAGATAAAAAGCTAAATTTCATTATAAGGAATTGGGAGCGATAGCACAGCATGTAGGGCATTTGCCTAGCAAGCAGCAGACCCGGGTTCGATCCCCGGCATCTCACATGATCCCCGAGCATCGCCAGGAGTGATTCCTGAGTGCAGAGCCAGGAGTAACCCTGAGCATTGCTGGGTGTAACCTAAAAAAAAAAAAGTTTCCTATCTTTCATCATTCATAATGGGTTTGCTCCAGACATTATATACAGCCTTTATTTTGATGAAGCTTTTCATTAAAGGATGCTGAAAATTGACAAAATTTTTTGTCACTGTTAGAATTATGGACTATTATGTTAGTCTATTGATGTGAAGTATCACATTTATTGAATTTTGTATTCTTAACAATTACACCCCAGAGAAACCCTACTTAATCTTGGAGCAGAATTCATTTAATGTGAGTGATAATCAGATACTAGTATCCTATTAAGAATATTCATATGTGTAATCATTAGGGATATTAATGTTAATTTTCTTTTCTGGTTGTTTCAGTGTAAAATTAGTTTTAACGTACTACTTCCTCTTCAGTTTTTGTACACTGTAGGCATAGATTGATTTAATTCTTTAAATACTTGTAGAATTTATTGCAAGGTTATCAGTCTCAGTGTTTTTGTTATTGATGATGTTTTGATTACTGAATCCTGCATCATTATCTGATGTTGATTTCTTCACAGCTTTTATTACAGATTCCAAGTTGTTTACTTACATGAATTTAGTTATTTCTTTTGGGTTGTCAAGATTATTAAACACAAACAGGCCAGATAAATTCTCTTAACCCAGCACACTACCACAAATATACCACAGATATAATAGTTTAGCTGATCGTCTATAATGACTATGTTGTCTTTCTTTTTTCTTTCCTCCAGCCTCATCCCTCGTTCTATGATTATCAGGGTGAAGTTTTTGTTTAGGAATAGTTACTAGTTGTTCTCTGATGAATGAAATTTTGTCAGGAATGATCTATGGTGCTGTACTGATTATATTACTCAGAACTAAAAGTCATTCTGAACTCCTATTATAGTACTATATTGGGTTCTAAGAAGGCAAATATTCTAAAATTGATATTATAACTGGGATATAGTACATTCACTAGTCTCCTTTTGGATAAATTAATATGAAAGTTTCCACAAAATAATCATTCTATATGCATGAATGTCAACTCTAAAAATATATTATCAGGAGTATGTTATAATATTTCAGATGATTCAAAAGATGTTGATTAAGTTCTTTTTATTTTCAAAATACTATTTATTAAATAGCCATTTTCCATACAAGTACATGAAAGTATTCCATAATCTTGTGGTACATGTTCAGCATCATGGAAGGACTCTTCAAAGCTCTCTGGAAACATTATCAACAATTAACTTGGCTTAACATGACCCATCATATCACCATATATTTGTTCAATGATGATTTATATATTTCTGAAAATATTGAAAGATTATTAAATATATATATATGATTTTTACCTAAAAATTAAATTTCAGGGGTCCAATCCCTGAAGTAAGAGAGTGAGTGGACACAAGACCTTGCACACACAAGACCTGGCTTCAATACTTACTACAACATATTGTTTTCAAATTCTCACCAGAAGTAATTAGTGAGCTCAGAGCCAGAAATAAACCCTGAGAGCAGAAGTTTGTACCCCCCCACACCACTGCCCAAAAAAAAAAGGGAAACTTTCAAATCAGTCTACAAATAGACCTGAGGGAAAAGAGGTATTTCAAAATCATTCTGTACTGAATCCACCTACATTTTATTATTATAAAGTAGCAGTTATGTATCGAATTAGTATACAGCTACAGATTTTCTTTTATTGGGAAGTGAGGTGCTGACCCACACCTATCTATACACAGGGCTTACTCTAAATTCAAAGATCAGTCCTAGAAGTACAGTAAGGTACGAGAGACCAACTGGGGCTGGCCACATGGAAGGCAAATTCTTTAATTCCCGTTTGCTTTATTCCAGGTCAAAAGTCAGTTATTTTAATCAATGATCTATAAATTAATGTAGTGAAGAGGCATTGTTGTTTGCTTAAGTTGGTCCTTGAATTTATTAATATCTTAATTCCAAAATACTATATGAAATAATTGAGAACCTGAAGCACCAAGAATTACTTCTTGACTGTTTGAGATAAACACCTGGGACAACTCCATCAGGTGAGTGAAAAACGTCACTTCAACCCACATTCAAATAGGAGGAAAGGTCACTAGCGAACTTTGAAATACTAAGGTTGACTAATTCATTCTCCTGTCTCTTTATGAATGCAGGAGCATTAAGACAATGGTGACAGGAATGAATGTTACAGAAATCACCCAATTCATCCTTCTGGGGTTCTCGGATATGCCTAGAATCTTAACAGTGCTCTTCACTGTGTTCCTATTGATCTACATTACCACTCTGATTTTGAACCTATCTCTTATTATACTGATTAGGATAGATTCTCATCTCCATGTACCCATGTATTTCTTCATCGGTAACCTGTCCTTCATCGATGTCAGCTATGTGACCTCCATAGCACCCAATATGCTCTCCGGCTTCTATCAAAAACAGCAAACTATCACCATCGTGGGTTGTGCTGCTCAGTACTTTTGTCTGTTCATTGACGGGACTGAGTGAGTCTTGTGTCATGACAGCCATGGCTTATGACCGCTATGCCGCCATCTGTAATCCACTTCTCTACTCATCCATCATGTCCCCCACCGTTTGTGTGCAATTGGTGTTGGGTTGCTATATGACTGCACTCACTGGCTCTGTATCCCAACTGTGTGCTACACTTAAGCTCCACTTCTGTGGGCCTAATATCATCAATCACTTCTTCTGTGACTTCCCCAGCTCTTAAACTTGTCCTGTACTGACACTTTCTTTGCACCGATTCATCTTGGCTATAGTAACAATGGTCTTTGGGATGATCACTGCCCTGCTGATTGCGATATCTTATGTCTATATTGTCCTCTCCATCCTAAAGATCACTTCAGCTAAAGGCAGAATCAAGGCTTTCAACACCTGTGCTTCTCACCTGACAGCTGTCACCCTCTTCTATGCATCAAGTATCTTTGTTTATTTGAGATCCAGCACTGGAAGTTCTTCCACCTTTGACAAATTTTTTATCAGTGTTCTATACTGTGTTGATCCCTATGTTGAACCCTTTGATTTACAGTCTGAGGAACAGGGATATCAAAGATGCCTTGAAGAGGCTTCTGGAAAAGAGACAGCATTGTTGAGTTCACAAATTTGTTCTTTAAAAAATTCTTTGATGGTAAATTCCCAAGAACAGAAGACTGGATAAAGAAACTATGGTACATCTACACAATGGAATACTATGCAGCTGTCAGAAAAGATGAAGTCATGAAATTTACCTGCAAATGGACATGGAAATTATCAAGTTGAGTGAAATTAATCAGAAGGAAAAGGACAGATATAGAATGACTGCATTCATTAATGGGATATAAATATATAACAAGTGTTCTACTAATTGTGGGAAATGGCAACACCGAACTAGAACTTAGCATTGAATATACACAAAGAGATTTACATGATAAACCCTAAATGTCTGTAGGGCAAGGCACAATGTGTAATAGAAGAGAGAGAGAAAAGAGAGAGAGAGAGAGAGAGAAGAAAAGGAAAAGTGACTGCTTTTAGAGGCAGGCTGGGGGAGGTTGGAGGGAATTGGGGACATTGGTGGTGGGGATAGGGCACTGGTGGAGGGACGGTGCTAGAACACTATATGACTGATACCCAATTATGAACATCTTTGTAGTCGTATATATCACGGTGGTATAATTTTTTTTAAAAAGCACTGATATAAGCAAAAACAAATTCCTTGGCAGGCCTGTTTTTAAGACTAATCATAGAGAGATTGAGATCATTCTGAGTTATTATAGGCAGCCTGACAACCACTGGGCCAACAGCTCTGGACTCTATGTGAGATGGGGGACAGGCCTAGTTACCACCCTGCCAAAGTCTCAGCACTCCACCCTCCCAAACCAAGCAATCACTACTGCCAAAGAATCATCCTGGGGGCCAGAACTATAGCACAGTGGGTAGGGTATTTGCCTTGCAAGCAGCCAACCCAGGTTTGTTCCCTGGTATCCCATATGGTCCCCTGAGCACTGCCAGGATTAATTCCTGAGCAAAGAGCCAGGAGTGCGCAACTAGGGACATTGGCATAGGTAAGGGGTACAATGGCAGTAGGACTGGTGTTGGAACATTGAATACCTGAAACAAGTGTGTGTGTGAACAATTTTCACAATGTTTAAATTTTTACAATGTTAAAGCCACAATGTTAAATAAAGTGTAAAAAAATTCCTTAGTACACAACTATATATACATTCTACACTACATTCTCTTACACAACTATAACACTCTTTACACAACATATATACATTCTCTGTACATCAACAAAGTTCACATGCCTCCAAAGAAAGTACATTTAAGAATTAGTATAGGAAGGGAAGGAAAAGAGAAAGAGAAAGAAAGGGAAAGAAATAAAGAACCTGCCATGGAGGCGGGCTGGGGGGGGAGAGGGAACCGGGGATGTTGGTGGTGGGAGATGGGCACTGGCGGAGGGGATGGGTGCTGGAACACTGTATGACCAAAACCCAAATATGAACTTTTTAATTGTATATCTTTGTAATTGTATATCTCATGATGGTATAATAAAATACTTTAAAAAAAAAAAAAAGAATGAGCATAATATGCCAAATTTGACCAAAATCTAAGTCAATGTCATTCAAATATGTTATCCCTCATGCCTGAAATTCTTTACTTTAAAACTACATGATAGGGACTGGAGTCATAGTCCAGCAGGGAGGGCATTTTCCTTGCATGTGGCCCACCTGGGTTCAATCCCCGGCATCCCATATGGTCCCCACACAGTGCCAGGAGTAATTCCTGAGCAAAGAGCCAGGAGTAACCCCTGAGCATTGCCGAGTGTGACCCAAAAAAGAAAAAAAAATTAAAACTACATGATAGCCTTATCACATTAATTGTCAGGGTATGCTGGGTACCCTGACAAAATCCGAAGCAGGGAATAGGGGATCCCCTTCTGCCCCAGGAGATTGGAGGCTGGTGGACAGAGAAATACACAAGAATCCAGCAGAGTTTCAAAAGGCCTTACTCACACTTGTACTTGCATACAATCCAACAATAGGAAAACCCCAGACTTTAGGTTCCTGCTGGGCCCTGGCCACGTGTAGTCTTAGAATCCTAGGCCGAGATGGCTGCTACCACGATGTGCCCAACAGGGAAGAGAAAGGAGAGAGGAGGCAGAGGGAGAAAAGGCAAAAGGCAAAAGGGAGAAAAGGCCACAGCTTTTACAACTTTTCAGCCCAGACCACACACAACAATGGAAAGCTGTTAGGGTCAATCCCCTCAGGTAACTTCTCCTAGGACCTCACCTACCCCCCCATTGAAATGTTAATATTGCCCCAGCCAAGGCATCTGAGATCAACAAGGCATCTGAGATGAACTGTATCTCAGAATACAAAGGCATGTATCTGTACCAATGGATATTCCATAACCAGGAATGTATTTCTCCAAGTCTTCACAAGATTCTCATCTTTACTTCATAGTTGTTTTGTGTATTAGACTTTAGACTTATTTGAGAGCCATGTGTGGTTGCTTGGAGGCAAACAACATTTCTCTCTGGTCTAATTACTTAGAGATCCAACGTGGCCAGGTAAATATACTGGTAAGATTTAGCTAGTCCCATGATGATTGTGGTAGCCTCATATATCATCCTCAAAATATCACCAGTAACAAATCTCCGCAGCACTGAGCCAAGAGGAAGCCCCAATCACCAGGTTTAGGCCTAGTGCCACCCCCCCAACACACACACCACCTGATCCAGCTCCTATTTGTAGCAAACTGAATAGGTATCCCCAAAGACCCTGAATCACATCACAGATCTATTGTTGAATATCTGAACATACACAGAATGGGGGAGAAATCTAGCAGGATTGTATTTTTCAGTTTCTAATTTCTTCACATATCTCTATAGCTGCACAAGAGTCAGCCAAATTTTGTCACTGTTCCCTTTGCTTTCCACAGTAAAGAATTCTCTTCTGATTCTGAGAAGGCTATTTTCCTTGCACACGAAAGTGAATGATCGCCAAACACAGGCTGATTACAGTCATACTGAAAAGACCAAGATTACTGTGAGGGACTCTCTGATACTCTGCACGACAATGGTGTAGTGATTCTCCCTCTGTTGAAACTTGGAGGGCTCAGTGCCAAAAGCTGAAGCAGTGGCTACTAGAAAGTGGAGAACCAAATTTCCAAGCTATCCCCTTTGCAAGATCCAAGAAGTTAGAAGATCTGTAAGATCTTTTTTTTTCATTTTTTGTTTTAAATTAAATTTTTATATTAAAGCACCATGAAATAGACAATTACAAAGCCATTCATGATTGCATTTCAGTCATACAGTGTTGCAGCACCCATCCCTCCACCAGTGCACATTTCCCACCACCAAAGTCCCTTGTTTCCCTCCCGCAGCCCTAACCGCCTGCCTACCTCTCTTTCTTTCTCTTCTCTTGCATACTGTGTTTTCAATACATGTATTGATGGGTTATCATGCATAACCCTTTATCTACTTTCAATATTCATCTCAAGTTTAGCATTACCATTTCCAATTAGTATTGAGAAAATAATCCCTTCACTATCTTGCCTAACCTCTGCCTCCCATACACTTGTGGTAGATTCCAACCCTTGACAGTTCCTCCTGAACCCTTTTTTGCCTAGCCTTGGATATTAGCCTCATAATATTTTTATATTCCACAGATGAAAGCAGTCATTCTATATTTTTCCTTGTCCTTCTGACTAATTTTGCTCAGTATGATAATCTCCATGTCCATCCATTTGTAGGCAAATTTCATGACTTCATTTTTTCTTAATAGCAAAATAGTATTCCATTGTGTAGATGTACCATAATTTCTTTATCCAGTCTTCTGTTCTCTGGCACTCATATTGTTTCATATTTTGGCTATTGTGGATAGTGCTACAATGATTATATAGTGCAGATGGTATATCTGCTGTGTGTTTTTGGGGCCCCCAGAGTGTATTCCCAATTCTTATTTATACAAATGTATGTGCATATATATGTATATATATAGTATATATATATACACAAACCCCATGCAGCAGCACCCAAATATACAAAATTATTAACAGACTGGGAGATAGAAGATCTGTAAGATCTTGACTATAAATAGTTATGAATTGATTTAAGACAAACTTGGGATATTGGAATGAGTAGGTTACAAAATTGAGATATTGTGGGGCCAGAGAGACAGTACGGTTATTACTTACCTTGCATGTGGCTACAGTAATGACAGCTCTGGTCCAACTCTCCAGCATCACATATGATCCATGACGCATCTCCTAAGACCACTCCTGAGCACAGAGCCAGGACAGCCTTTGAACACAGACACATGTGCCCCTAGGCTCTCTCCCCATCAAAAGGATATTGAGAAATGGATAATTCCCAAACTGTGGTGTAAAAAGTTAAATAATTAAACTTATATTACTTGCACGTGAAGGCCATTCACCAAAAAAAAATTAGGAGTTATTATTTTATAAAATAAAATGTCAGTTTTTTCAGTTTCAATGTTGTATTCGTACTGATTAGGAAATTTATGTGATTTTAAAGTTCAATATATCACAAATACATATTGGTCAAATCACCTTAAGTTCCACGTCCCACCATTGGCCAGTTCTCCTGGCCCCCGTTTTCCCAGGCATTGAATATTGGTCTCATACTGTGGTCAATGATTGGAAACTTGTCAAATTGTGGGGAAGAGAAAGGGCAGTAAGGATGGAGAAGGGACCGGTTTGACAATAATACTAGTCAGTCTGGACAAGAACTGAGTGTTGAAAATTGGTAAAGAGAAATACTTTCAATATTTGTATTGCAAACCATAATGCACAAAAAGGAAGAGAGAGACCTGGAAACCATATTGCATTATTGCAAACCATAATGCACAAAAGAAAGAGAGAGAGAGAAAAGGAAGAGAGAGACCCACCCACGCCAGATTCAGCTAATTTGCAACCCCAGAAGAGATCCAGACCCATCCACTTCAGACCCACAGCTGCGCTGCTTGGCTGGCCCCATGTAGAAGCAGCTCATGGAGCTGACCTCCCGGTAAGGGGGCTCGGCCATCCCTGGCCGAGTCCAACATTGCTCCAAGGGTTTGCTCTCATGGGCGGGGAGAGACCACGCTGGCTGGACTCGTAGTGGAGTTTTGGGCCCTGCCCTTTCCTCTGCCTCTATGCCAGTTGCCCCAGAAGAGATAGACCCACCCACACCAGACCCACAGCTCCCTTGGCGTGCAGCCGCAAAGCAGTCAGCAGATATTCTTAGAGAATGCTGATTTTAGGATAAGGTCCTTCCCAAGATCTTTCACATTTATACATTGTATACAGTTCTAGACAGGTTCTAACTGATACCAGTAAACCTAGCAAGAAACCAGAGCAAACCACACATCATGCAGTCAGTCATTCTCAACATCCAGACTCCATAGTTCCTCAGAGCTCCATCCAAGAGAAAACCTGATCTTCCCCCTTTAAGTTTCATCAGTAAATGCTCGACATGAGAGCCTTCTACTGAGACTATACCACCTACACTGCAAAGCCTAGCAAGCTACCCTTGTTTTATTAACTTGTTATGCCAAAAACTAGTAACAATGATGGACCTCAGTTCCATGACCTGAAGAATGGTTTTGGGCTCCTCCTGTCCCTGGAGCAAGCAGATGCCCTTGGGTTACATTTGCTTGTGACAGGACTCATGGAGATGTTACTAGTGCCCACTCGAGCAAATCGATGAACAATGGGAAGACAGTGATACAGTGAATGCACAAAAGGAGAGAGACATGAGAGAGAGAGAGAGGAAGAAGAAGAAAAGTGC
>JAJIBD010011160.1:0-31679 GCA_021461705.1 Cryptotis parvus
TTATCCATGAACTTTAATGTGGTTTTCCTTTTTAAATATTTCATCTATATCCACAAAAATAGTCTTTCTTTCAAAAACACTTTAAAGTGTTTTTCATTACATAGATCCTAAGTGGATGAAATTTAACTCATTTTAGACTGTCCTGGTAGAATATATATGTATAATATTGTGTATTATATTATATATATGATATATGTAATTTCATATAGCTTTGACAGCTTCAGCTGTTGGCCTTGTCTGTTTCTCTGTTAAAACTTTCCAGTACTTATGACATGGTACATACAGGCAGTTTTGCTTTTGTTAGAAGTTAATTCTGTTCTAAAAAGAAGAACTAACAATGTTAGCACAGTCATATGACCTGCTCTATTAACCAGTACTAATTTCCCACATCTAGGCAATTTTTAGGATATACTAAAATAAGCAGATTCCCAACACCCTTCAGTGAGGTAGAGTCACAAGGATGCTTGTGTATAATGAAAGTGTTTTGATAATAAACCCTACAATGATTATGATGGTAGTTTCTTTAAGAGGAATGGGAATGAAGGAAAAGATGAGGAAGAGCAATAAAGAAAAAAAAAGGAGGAAAAGTAAAAAAGGAGACAAAAGAAGAAGGAATAGGAAAGAAAGTGGAGGAGGACATCTAAATTATGTCCATGGGGCTGGAGCGATAGCACAGCAGTAGGACAGTTGCCTTGTGCGCGGCCGACCTGGATTTGATCCCCGACATCCCAGGCATCCCCTTATGGTCCCCAGAGCACCGCCAGGGAGTAATTCCTGAGGAAAGAACCAGGAGTAACTCCTGAGCATATCTGGTGTGACCCAAAAAAAGCAAAATAAATAAACAAATAGAATGAATGAATGAATAAATGAATAAATGAATAAATAAATAAATAAATAAATAAATAAAAAAAAAGTAGAACCATGGAAGATGTATATAGTAGATAATATTTCTACTATATAGAGTCTGATAGCATTTTCATTTACTAATCCATGGAAGAAGGCAGGGAGGTAACCTGACCAGATAGATAAAGTATAAAATCATTAGCTGCTCACTTCACCAAACTAGATTTCAGTTTCTGTAGTAAATGAGAGAGAGAGAGAGAGAGAGAGAGAGAGAGAGAGAGAGAGAGAGAGAGAGAGAGAGAGATGATTCCAGTGTTGGTTTCCCTTTCAAATCTAAGAATAGGCAAAAATCTCTGAATGTGAAATTAAATAGAGATTAATTAAAAATATAAATTTATTCCAATTGTGCTGAGACATGTAAAAAGGGTTTTTTTTCCTACTTTTTGAAGCAGCATTAGTAGTTATAATTTTTTTTCTTAATATAGCATTCTTACTGAGACCAAACTGCACTCACATGAGGATACACCTCAGAGAGAAGTTCTAGAAAATATGGAAACAGCCTAATCAAGTAGAAATTCGATAACATTTCAGAAGCAAAGAAGCATTTTTACTAAACATAAGGTTTAAAAAATACAAAAAAAATGAACTGGTAAACAAGAAAAACTTTGTTTCCTTCTCTTGTTCTGACCTTACCTTTTTATACACCTGAGTTGATACTTCTAATGAAAACTCAGTAGGTCAAAGTGAAAGCTGTTTGGTGGGGGTGTCTTCCTGTGCAACATCTCAACAGCTGTTGCTTCATATTGCACAAAAGTAACGTTCTTTTATAGTGCTTTTGATTTTTTCTGAATTTACAACTACTAATTCTGTCCTGGTATAGGTTACTTCTTAGAGTGATTTTTTCTGGGATTGCTTCTTCAAACAAAATTAAGTTAAAGAAATTCGCCACTTGTATCACTTGTCTTACAGTTGTTCATTGATTTGCTTGAGCAGGCACCAGTAACATCTCCCATACATCCTGTCACATGCTAGTGTAGCCCAAGGGCAACTGCTCTCTCCAGGCAATCAAAGAGCTTCAAACCATTCCTTCAGGTCATGGGAATGAGGTCTACAATTGTTACTGGTTTTTGGTATATCAAATATGATACGGATAGCTTGCCAGGCTCTGCCAAGCAATAGCACAGCAGGTAGGGCATTTGCCTTGCACACAGCCAACCCAGGTAAGATCCCCAGCATCCCATATGGTTGGCTGAGAACTGCCAGAAGTATTTCCTGAGCAAAGAGCCAGAAGTAAAGCAAAAAAAAAAAAAAGAGAGAGAGAGAGAAATTTAGTTACAGAAATTTAAATAAATATGTAGAGTTCAAGAGTCTAGCATGAATCACTTGAATCCCGTTATTCATTGATTTGCTCGAGCCGGCGCCAGTAACATTTCCATTGGACCCTATCACGTGCCAATGTAGCCCAATGGCATCTGGTTGATTCAGGAATATGAAGAGCCTCAAACCATTCCTTCAGGGTCTTTACAAGGAAGGCTGACCATCTTGTAGGTGGGCGGCCACATGATCTTTGATATCCCGTGGGATCCAGTCGGTAACGGCTCTAGTCCAGCTGTTGTCTCCAAATCGCATTACATGTCCAGCCCATCTGATTTTCAATGCCTTGGCAAACAAGACAGCATCCCTGATTTTGGAATAGCGACGGAGGTCAGAACTCCGGATTCCTTCTCTCACTTGAGTGAGGCGTGATATTCCAAGCATAGCTCTTTCAATTCCTCTATGGGAGACCTGAATAGCATTCTCATCCTGCTTTCCTAGGGCCCAGGTCTCTGAGGCATATGTTAATGCAGGGAGAATGGTGGAGTCAAAGAGATGTGCCCAGAGCCGGAGGTTCTTTGTCTTTTTTAGCTATTTCTTCGATGCCTTTGAAGGCATTCCAAGCCGCTCTCTTCCTCCTGCGCAGCTCAGGTTTTAGGTCGTTCATCATGTTGATTTCTCTACCTAGGTACACATAACTGCTGTATTCAGAGATGTTTGTTCCATTGAGAGTGAATGGGGCCTCTGGAACTAGTTCATTCTTCATGAACATAGTTTTCTTTAGATTCATCTGTAGATCTATCTTTCCACATTCTTGGTCAAAGTCAGCCAGCATTTGTGCCGCTTGGCTAATGTTTGGTGTTATTAGAACAATGTCATCAGCGAAGCAGAGGTGGTGTAGTTGCCGACCATCTATCTTCACTCTACATATTTATCAATATTGTATTAAGCCATTGTTTTCTGTTCAGACTAAATCATAACCTGGTTGGTACTCTGCTCTTAATTTATGAAAAATATACCTGTCAATTTCTTAAACACTAATTTTATTATTCTATCTTAAAATACATTTTATTTAGAACATAGGTTATACATTTGAATAAAACCTCAAGTTAAAGGTAGAAAAAGCTTATTAAACTATCACTATAGCTTCTATATATCATGAATGATAAAAATTAAATTAAATATTGAGTATAGTATTGAAATTATATATAGTCTATCGATATTTACATAAAACAGTCATTGTACCTAATACATCAATTACATAATATATGTGATGAGGTGGCTTTGACTGTAGAGGATTAAATAAGCTTTAAATAAGCTTTTAATCAAAAGAAAATTTTCATTGAGTCTAAGAGTGTGACAAATGAAGTCAAAGGCTTGAACTAACATTTTGAACTAATATGTATCTTATCACTGCATGTGTATTTTTTTCTAGGCTTGTAGACTTAGACAAATATTAAATTGCAAACATTCCTTCACTTTATGGTTCCACTGAAGATTTCCAGATATAAATAGTAAAAGCAGAAAAGCATATAAGTAAAGGGATAGATGATTAATTAAATCATTATAAATTTTTCATTCACTCTAAAGTAAGTCTATTTATGATGTTAATTATACTAACTGGCATTCTTTCTCAAAACTTTCCTTATTAATGACTTCTTAAATTGGGATGGGCATGCTGTACTCTGCATTTGTTATTTAGTTTAAAATCTTGGGTTCACAAGTAACCTTCATACTCCCTGTTCTGTTTCCTGGGAGGCTTCTTTGTAATTCTAATGAAAAGCTTACATGGAAACAAAAGTTTAATTTTCCCATGTGGAATTCTAAATTTTCAACCCTAATTCTTAATTCTAAATGATACCTTTCACTTCAAATCTGCTCTAGGTCTGGAGGCAATCCCTTCATCAGAGCATAAACGAGTTAGCAGTAGTAAATGTTATTATAAGTTTTGTTTATAAAAGAAACATTAATTTTATAGAAATTACTGAAAACTGGTCGTTCAGTTTTCAGTATGAACGGAGCTAAAACCTGAGCTGCACAGGAAGAAGAGAGCGGCATGGAATGCCTTCAAAGGCATCCAAGAAATAGCTAAAAGGACAAAGAACCTCGGGCTCCAGGCACATCTCTTCGACTCCACCGTTCTCCCTGCATTAAAATACACCTCAGAGACCTGGGCCCTATGAAAGCAGGATTAGAATGCTATACTGGTCTCCCAGAGAGGAATCGAAAGAGCTATGCTTGGAATATCACGCCTCACTCAAGTGAGAGAAGGAATCGGAGTTCTGACCTCCATCACTATTCCAGAATCAGGGGATGCTGTCTCCTTTGCCAAGGCATTGAACATCAGATGGGCTGGACATGTAATGTGATTGGAGACAACCCCTGGACTAGAGCCATTACCGACTGGATCCCACGGGATGTCAAAAGATCACGTGGCCACCCACCTACAAGATGGTCAGACTTCCTTGTCAAGGCCCTGAAGGAACGGTTTGAGGTTCTTCATATTCCTGAATCAACCAGATGTCATTGGAGCTACATTGGCACGTGATAGGGTCCAATGGAAATGTTACTGGCGCCCGCTCGAGCAAATCGATGAATAACGGGACTCAAGTGATCAGGTGATCAAGTGATCAAGTGATCAAGTGATCAAGTGACTGAAAAACTGAAAATAATATAAATACACACATATACTCACCATCCAGAAAAAAAATCACTCTTGCTGTCATCTTTGTATTTTATTTTTATCTTTGTTTATTGGCGCCTTCTTTAGAGAAGTAGAATTCTTTGTAGGACTTACCAAAAAGGAAGTCAAAAAAAGAGAAACTTCCTTTAATATAAGCCAAAGATTCTGTAATACTTAGCAAAGGACCAGAAATTAAAATTTCTGTGACCTGTTCCCTCCTATTCTGAAGTCCCATTCAGGTTCCCATCTTCCTTTGTATCCCTCCTCCCATGCGTTTCCTACTGTTAACTCATAGGTTGGTACATTGCTTTTTACCCAGAGTTACCATTTTGCTTTAAGAAACAAAGAAAGAAAAGATCATGCTCTACAATTTCGCTGCCGTTCTTTACACTTAATAATACCAGACATCTCTGGAGGTGTTTAGCTAACCCTGAAGCAAAACACTGAGGTGCTACTGGGTTTCTAATCAAGTCTTGAGGCATTTGGGTTTCCAGAGAGATTTCTGAACCTTTGTTAGAATTCAGCACGTCTGTTCAGCCTCTGGGGGTAGTGTCAGGGGTGGGAGAGGGCGTGTTAAAAATACTCTGATGCTGAGAAAAGTGATAACTTCAATGTCCCAGAAAAGAAAATAAAACTGTTTAGTTTGTGTTCCTCAGTATCCAAAATTCTACAGACCTATCTGGACAGGACTTGAGATGATACAGGAACCAGAAGGCTAAGCGGGTGTAGGAATCTTTCCCCTTCCGCCTGGGGGTGGGGGTGGGAGGAAGGGGTGAGAGGCAGAGAACGACCACAACAAAACCCCCGGTAAAGGCTTTTGTCCAAAAGATTGCTGAGACCGAGATAAGGAAGCCTCTGGCTGTCACTGGCTCTGCTGCGACCTTAAAGCTTAAGTACACTGTGTGTGTTTGTTTGCTTTTCCAGGCGGGTGCTGAAATCTGACCCGCCCAGAGGCCACAGCCCCAGGAGCTCAAAGGGATCAGCATTTAGGCTGGCTTCTCTCAGGGGCCAGCCATCCCTAGGAGAGACTAGCAGCAACGCTAGGAAACAGTAGTCTATTCAGCTCCAGCTAAAAAGCTCTCCAAAGAAATCAATGTGCTACAGCTGTCGTGCGGGGGACGACGCTCCCGGCGCAGCGACCCGGCCTGCTGGTGTCTCGGCCCCAGCCCGCTAGGAATCTGCAGATGGGGCTAGAGCATTCTGACTTTGCTGCTTTGCTGGAGGTGCGCGGCCGATGTGGCTAAGAGGCGCCCCTGCCTGTCTTGGCAGAGGTCGGACGACAGCATTTGAACATCTGCCGGGTGACAGCTGCATTGTATCGCCACCACTATTCAGTCGCAGTAGCTTCCAAGGTTTTTTGTGGGCCAGCATGGATGTTTAATGCAAAGAATACAGGGCCTTGCTGCTAGCCATTTACATCTTGGACCATGTTTCTTCCTGCTCAGACTTGGGAGTGCCTTCATTAAAAAATTTCCAAGAGTTACAGAATAATGTACCCTTAGGTACAAAACATATTTTCACAATGCTTGATACCAAATCGAATATATGACACTACTAAGTAAACACACATTTTAAAAATTCTTAAGTAATGATTCAATATTTTTTAGTGAAGAAAATAGTTTTTTAATGAAAAGAAATTTAGATAAATTTAGAAATTTAGGGGGAGGAGAGATAGCTATCTGCTAAGGAGAACATGGCTCTGGTGGAGGAGAGGGGAGGAAGGCTGAGAACTTTATAAAGTCAGACACAAAACTTTATTTAAGTCGATGTAATAGTTAAATGCTAAAAGTTAGTTTAATGAATGCATGGTCTTAGATAGGACACATAAGATGTAAGTTTTATAATTGTTTTTGCTTTTATTTTGCAAATTTCAGTATAATTTCTTTTGTGAAATGAGGACAAGAACATTCAAACTTGCACTTAATATTTAATGAAATCAATGCTTCTTTTCTAATTTTATCTTATCTTTCCTTTTTTTTTTAAACAAAGCACCTAAAAGACTCTAAAGAAGAGAAAATTTCACTGAAAAGTGGCTTTTAAATGCTGATAATTTATACATTTATTTGTCCAGGGAAATAACACATCCAGAGAAATGTCTGTATGTAATGGTATGTGTGTGATGGAATGTGTGAATGATGCAGTATCTATGATGCAGTGTGTGATAGTGTATGTGATACAGTGTGTTGTGCAGTGTGTGAGATTCAGTGTCTAAGATATAGTGCTTGTGATAGTGTGGGGTACAGTGGATTAGCAGATAGTAAGAAATACAGTATATAATAAGGTGCATGTGACAGGTGTGTGTGATGCTAGAAGGTATCTAATATACGTCATGTGATACAACGTGTTTTATAATGCGTGACATGACACAAGACTTGAGGCAGTGTATGTGATGACTGTATATAAGAGCTACAGTGTTATGTGAAGTAGTGGGCATGATACAGTGTCTGAGACTGTATAATTTAGGTGTGTGTAATTGTACTAGGGTGCAATGTGCTGACACAATGTGATGTAATAAATGAAGCAGTACATGCTTGGTATGACATCATGTTGTAAACTATATATAACACAGTGAGTACGTTTATGTGATACATTGTGGCTATTATGAAGACAGAGAAGAGAAAGTGAGATCTTTCCTCTACACCTTCTCTATGTGAACCTGGTGCTGGGGTACACTTCAGGATTTTCACTGCTGTCATCTCAGTGTAGAAGTTTGCACAAACACACATTATCTAGCATATTTCTCCCCAACTACACTGTGTCAGAAAGCAGATGTGCCATATCATAAAATATGAGCTGTGCCATATCAACAATGTTTAATACCGTATTAGTAAGTGTTGGAAATGCAGAATAAAGTCTTCCTTGTCTGTCACTCAAGAAAGGCTAAATTTATAAAACATGGCATGTGTCCATCTTTATCTAGACCAAAAGCATTCCCAAATGTTGTTTGATGTCAAATATCTCTCCTACCAGAAACAAATGCTTGGGAATAAGATTATTCTAGGAAAGTCATCATAGCATCACACATTTTTCTCTCAGTTGTTATCCTCTGCAACATTCAAAACCCATGTAGGACGCTGAGGCAGACTGCATCATCTTAAAGCTGGGTTAGCACACCTTTCAAAATGTTCCATGTCTATTGTTCCACACAGACGAGTTCTAATTTTCATTTAACATTTAAAGTTTATTCACAATATCGACAACAATAGTTATTTCAAATGTTATCTTTCACTGCTTTTCAAAGGAGACTACTATTCCAGGCAGATAGACCAGAGGACATTTTTAATGATGCCCCTTTAAATTTCAGCTTTACACTTCAGCCATGTGCTATCCAGCTCGGTTCCTGCCCAATACATACATACAAAGCCATGTGCTTTTGCCTTCCATTCTTTGTTTCCTGAAAATTTCCTCAAAATTCAAGGTCAATGGATTTCTTTCAATGCCTGGCTTAGTCCTGAGTCCTAATACACTCCTCCACAATCTACACAAACTGACTTTGGTTCTTCTTCCCAATAAATCCTTAAGTTCCTTTTGGGCAAAGGGATATGGTTGTCTTTAGTCATTAAATCCTTAGGTGTGTCTACTCCCACACAAATTAAGTTATGAAATGTAAATATAAAGTGCCAGGCACAATACATTATATACAGAAGTACACATATACAGGCGATTAATTTCAGATAGAACTGATGATAAAAATATCATAAACTTCAAATAATATAAGGATACTATGAAAGAAAATTGACCAGTAAATTGAACAGTAAATAACTCTTTAATGACCCAAAGAATGACGTCTTAATAATTCCAAGGGGCAAGACTATATTTCAGTAATTCAAGATAGACTGATCAAGAGACTTTAGACCATAATGATAAGTCAATGCCTGAGGTTCTTTCAGGAAAGAAGGGGGAAAGACACTGAACTGTAGCCAAAAGCCATATGAATTTAAAGTATTTACTTTTGGTATTTAAGATGAGAATAATTGCAGGTACGTTTGTGCATGGATGAGATGATATGAGGGGAAAAGAAAATGAATTATATAGTCAAAATATAATGATGCTTCCAAGTTTGCTTTAGATTGAATTTGAGGAGGTCATACGCACATACAAGAAGCAAAGGTTTCCTAGACATACACTGTAATTATAAGGAAAGTCTTCATGGCTTCATTTTTTTCTCAGGGCTGTAAGAGGTAGGGCCACCAGCTGAGACTGTGGAAAAGGTAGAAATACTAGAGTTTCATGAGGGTGAAGAACAAATTACTCACCCAGGAAAAATAAAAACTAAAAATTAGAACCTGAAAAACTCTGGACAATGCTGAGATACAAGGAGAATTTGACAGACATGAGTTAAAAGAGCAGCCAGTCTTTATTCTGAATGGTTTCCCTAAATCCATGTTCAGCATTCTAGGTTTTATAGAATAGTTAATCAGTTGAATTTTATCAAGCTCTTTACTAATAATCAGATAGCAAAAGAGACAAAGGAAAATGGCCTTTTGGAAAAAAAACTAAAACTCTGCTGGAATAGCAAAGATAATAGAAGTGGTGGTATCAGTCTTCTTTTGATGCACCTGTGATAGATAAAGCTTAGAATCCTGCATGTTTTGTTTTCTTTTGTTTTATGGGGGTAAGCACCCCTCATCCAACCATGTTCAGAGTCAATCCTAGCTCTGCACTAAGGGATCATCCCTGTATGTATCAGGGAACCATATTGGATACAAGGGATCACGTCCGTGTCAACTGCTGTAAGGCCTGTGTCCTACCTACTGTACCATCACTCTGGCCCCCAGAACCCTGGATCTTGAGGAAGTGTTTTCTCTAATCCTTTGATTTTCTATAATGAACTATAAGATAGCATAATTAATAGACAATGCTTATTTACTTGTCCCACTTTGGGAGAATGGAAATGTGAGCTGAAGTCGTCAACAGGACTCCTCTGTATACCAGCCTTCTGCATTCTAGCATAGAGGAAGGGGTCATAAAACATCCTAGGGTCTCATTCATAAAGAACTCTAACTTTAGAACCTTAAACCCAAAGAATTCACCTCCCAACACTATCTTCTTAAGGAGTAGGACTTTAATATTTGGTATTTAGGGTTAAAATACGTTCAAGCAATCAAAAATGCACAAGAAAGCCAAAGTATTATGAGTATAGGGTAAAATATTTTAAACTATGATTATTAGAGTCATTAGTTAATGACACATCTAAAGATTGAGCTTCAAAGAGGCCAGGAGAGAGAACAGGGTTTCTCAAGATTCCCATCACAGGGTCCCCCAAGCATTGCTGCATACAATCCACTAGGTCACCAAACAAGCCAAGTGTGAAGCTCAAGGCTCTAGCACATCCAGGGTGATCCGTCTATTACACCCAGCACTGCACTTCCTGAGCATACCCTGTCCACAGACTCTCACATTGAGCTTGGTTCCCATTTTTCAAGATGGATTTTTTTTTTTTTTTTGCTTTTTTGGGTCACACCGGCAATGCTCAGGGGTTACTCCTGGCTCTGCGCTCAGGAATCACTCCTGGCGGTACTCGGGGACCATATGGGATGCCGGGGATCGAACCCCGGGCCGGCATAGGCCGGCCGCGTGCAAGGCAAACACCCTACCCGCTGGACTATCGCTCCGGCCCCTCAAGATGGATGTTTTGACCCCAGGTTTCCTAAGCCTCACTTGACAGGCTCCTCCCAAAATTAAAAAAAATACAAACTGACCTTCACAACAGGGACTTGGGGAGAAATAAGGTACAAGATCATTGACAAAGAGTAGATCAAAGAACTGACTGCCTAGAGAGTTGAAAGGAGCATTTCTGTAGCCAAAGCATTTAACAAAATTCATTATACACTGAGTAGAGAAAGAGGACCCAGGTATACTGTAAAAAGAGTTGCCTGAATACTTGTGAGTCCTGAAATAAGATTCAGTGGAGAAAGGGCCATCTCAGGATCAGTACAGGGAGGAAATATTGGGTTTAAGAGAAATGGGATGTTTAGGAAGGGACAGCAGAAAGCAAGAAACAAATCTATTCCCTCCACTCACGCTCTTACTTTGTGCCTATCGTTAAAGGGCTCACAAGTACAAGGGGTGAAAGTGGAAAAAGAATATCCACAGAGAAACATTTTTCTCAGGTGATATCTTAGTTCCAAGATGCCCAAGGAAATGAAGTTGACAGCTGAAAAAAAAATATGAAAGCTTCTTAAGTATTCAGAGCTAGATAATCTATGATTTTGAGCTTTTGAAAAAATTGTATGGGACTGGAGCCATAGCACAGTGGGTAAGTTGTTGGCCTTGCATGCATCCAACATGTTGGATCCCTGGCATCCCCATATGGTTCCCCATGCACCGCCAGGAGTAAGTTGAGTGCAGAGTCAGGAGTAACCCCTGAGCTTTGCCGGTGTGACCAAAAAGCAAAAATAAACAAATGAACAAACAAACAAATGAATGAATGAATGAATGAATGAACAAGCGAATAAATGAACAGATGAATGAACGAATGAATGAAAATAAATAAATAAATAAATAAATAAATAGATGAATAAATAGATAAATAAATAAAATATAACTAGTATAAGTAGATAAATGGTGCAGTGAGAATCTATCCCAAAGCTCTCTAAGACCTGGTCTCACCTCAAAGCTTTTCTTCCCTCAGGTTCCTTGAAAGTGGAGCAGCAGTGAGATGGGAATAAACTCTCTGGCCTGCATCATGGAACCTGGTCCCCTTTGTGACAGAAGCTTCACACCATCTATTTTTCCATCCATAATCTTCTGTAATTCCCTCTTTTCCTGGGCCGGCCCAGGTATGCTGATCCAGAGACAGACATGGGGCAGAGCTGCTACTGACTCTCACTGTGCCCAGCCGCTCATGAGGTGCCCTGGATGCGGATGGCAGGTTCTAGCCCTGGCCCACCACCCCAGCAGAGCCTCACAACAAGCCAGACGACCCCCACCCCCACTCCATGAGGGGCACCATTTTCCACATCCGACTTCCTCCTCGTCAGAACTCCACCTAGCAGACCAGCCTATCACAGCCCGGCTCAACAAATGCTGGATTTTGAGATGACTACAAAAGTATGCTACCTGCACGGCAGAGCCTAGCAAGCTACCCTTGTTGTATTTGATATGCCAGATACCAATAACAATTATAGACCACATTCCCATGACCTGATGGGATGGTTTGAGGCTCTTTATGTTCCTGGAGCGGGCAGGTGCCCTTGGGCTCTACTTGCATGAGACAGGTCATATGGAGATGTTACTGGTGCCCGCTCTAGCAAATCGAAGATGAACGGGAAGACAGTGCTACAGACAGTGAATTCCCTCTTTTCACAGGACCAAAAGGATCATTGTGTCAAATGGCATAACAACTCTTCTCAAAACAAACTATGCCCCTCTCCTATCCTTCAGAGAAAAGGCCCTTGATAATTATAGATCATGTCTAGAGGCAATATCCCTGTAGCCACCTCTTAGCTTCCTTCCCTCCAGTTATCTGCTCAGAAACTCCATTCCAGGCACTTGGGTCCCCATCCTTCTCCGACTGCACCACTTCCAAGTTTATAGATCAGTGTTTTAACTCTTGTTCCTCCTTACTCCTAGAATCCTTTCTTTTCAGTATCATGAACTCCATCCCTCCCAAATCCCCAATGCCAATACCTGCATCACTCTTTTCCCTCGTTCTTTAATCAATTTCTTCCATAGTGATACTACGGCAGCCCCTTCCACCTTTCTTGCTCCTCCTTCCATAGCTCTGGTTTTCTGGGTTTTTTTTTTTGAGTCACACCCAGCAATGCTCAGTATTACTCCTGGCTCTTCACTCAGTAATTACTGCTGATGCTGTGCGAAGGACCATTTGGGATGCTGGGGATGGAACCTAGGGTCCGGCTCCCTACAAGGCAAATGCCCTGCCACTGGACTATCGCTCTGGTTCCACCATAGCCCTGTTTTTATTATCAGTGCCTGACATATGCATTACAGGTGGTTTACCATCCACTACTGTCCATTGTGCTTGTTCTTAGTGGAGCCTACATTTCATGAAGGAAGGCCCTTGTTTGGTTCACGGCTGTTTTCCCTGTGAGAAGAACTGGGCTCAGCATAGAGTCATGCTCTGTGAATTTGGAAGAGGGCACAGAGAATGAATGAACAATCAGGGATTACTAAAAACCACTTCCCTCTGCTTGCCCCAGGGCTTGTATGCTGAGCATTAATCAGCTCCATCTAGGGCTTGCTGATGCACACCCAATCTCTGAAAATGGCTGTCATTTTAAGCGTTCACTGGTACTATTTCTGGCTGTCTCAGAGGACAAGTCAAAAGAGTGAATAGTTTTGAAATTAGAACTACCCTATGATTGCTTCCAGCACACAGGCAGAGCCCTTGGAGAGCTAACATTAGAAATATAGGGCCTGCCGACCTCAGAGTAATCAGAACTTATTATTTAAATTGAAAGATGGTTTATATGCTGTATGAGTGATTTTTTAAGAAGGTGATCTATTACAAATCATTGACTATTCCAAAACATTCTTTATCCTAAAAGTCACAAGACTTTTCAAAGTAATCTCCTTAATTAATTTCTCTTGTTTATAGAAGACCAATTTCTAAACTTGGAGATTTTGCAATGATTCCAGCCATACACTTAA
Source organism: Cryptotis parvus (assembly GCA_021461705.1). Classification (NCBI taxonomy): domain Eukaryota; kingdom Metazoa; phylum Chordata; class Mammalia; order Eulipotyphla; family Soricidae; genus Cryptotis; species Cryptotis parvus. Next base: position 13,454 of record JAJIBD010011160.1, read on the forward strand.
TTGTGTATGGAAAAGGAAAAAGAAGAACATAGATAGGAACATTTTTGGATTTTCCTTGTACAAGGACATGTTTTGAGGAGGGCCCATTACAATTTACTTTAGTAGAACTTTTTCCTATGTGACCCCTTTCTATGTAACTGATCTGGTTTTGATTCTGTCTCTATGACTATATTTCCTTTTAATGACAATCAAACAAAATGTATCATGCACATGTCTACTGCTTTCCTTTTTGAATTGTAAGAAGGCTTGCACAAAAAATGAAACCTGAGCTTTACTAATGTTCTCTCGACAGTGTCCTGAGTTCACGACACACCAGTCTTTGTCTTATCATTCCTAGGAAGACAGTTTGGTGAAGAAGGGACAGATTCCTGTTACCAAGACTTCTTGACTTAATATCCTGATATTTTCAGTCTCACTGAAAATCAACTATAATTTTCCATTGAGATAGCTTCTTGCCTTAGAAAGAACACAGTGGACATAGCAGATGTTCTAGAATGTTAGAGATGGGCTCAATCATAGACGAGTGAAAAATTGATTGCCTAGCAGGTCAGCTTCATTACTAATTCTTAACTAATCAGAAGGGGACGCTCCCAAATCTATTATTTTATAGCTAGAATGACTCCCTGAGTCCCCTGCTTCATAGAGCTTTATTAATCTGCATCTTTTTTCCAAAAAAACAAATGACTTTGGAAGCAAGTTCCAGTTATTTACATTTAAATTACCATAAAGAATCAGGCTGGAATATTAGCAGCACAAAGAGATGAGGGCTACAAAGTGAATTGTTATTTATTACCTTTATTTTTATGTCATCAGCATATCATTAAAGGTGATTTATAATGAAAGGTAATTTGTCTCCAATGATATCTTCAAGACAATAGTGGTAGGAGTCGGTGCTGATGAAGTCTTAAATATTTACTCAACTTCTTTCTAGCCAAGAATGGTGCAAATAAGGCTCTGATTAAATCCGATAAATCAGTATATGATAATTATTAAAATATGTATAGTGAATCATAAAAATTAGCACTTAATATTAAAATATGCAGGCAACTATCTTATCTTTTGACTTTTGACCAGAGAGTTGCTAATATTCTAACCTAATTCCATGGGAATATTTCTTTAGGCTCCCTTAAAATACCAAATAGTAAATTTTAATCTAAAGCAGCTATAGGGATTCTTTTTAATAGTACACAAGTCTCCAGAGTGTGAAGTATACTATTAATAAGGTATGTTTATGAATCCAAATCCATTTGGAATTTTCAAATGCAGAGAGTGCATTCTATTCTACTTTTCAGAGAAGAGATCCATGAACTAAATGACTGATGAAACTGACTCCCCAGTGAATTTCTCTAGAGCTTTAATCAAAACCATTCCCTATCTCTCATTTTTTCTGGACACAGATGGAGAATTTCTTTTCTCTGTTACTGGAAAGGAAACATTCATTGTGCTATTTTTTCATTTGGTGCATGTGGCTAAAAACAAAAATCGATCTACCTAACAGGGGTACAAAAAAGACACAACACCAGTTTATGATGTGAGCTTCCAAGAACAAGTATGAAATCGGGTAAAAATAAGTATACGGAAAATAATGATTTCTATAATTTTCACAAGCTGTAAGTTCATAACTCTGAAAATATCACAAAGGATTTCCCTAATATTTTCAGAAATGCAAATACATGCTTACATAGCAGATTTGAAAAAGGCATAGACAACCATTGGAAGAGAAAAAGTAAAAGGGAAAAATTTCTCTCTCCGACTAATGTACAGTACCAGAAGATATTTGAAAGATTCAATTCATTTATCAATTTGAATGTGTCCAAGTGGAAGGAATACTGATTAATTTAGTGCTCTGTATGACCAGGAGATTAATCAGCACTTTGTTCATGCAATTTTTTCCTAAAAATCACTAGTGAGCTTTTTGTTTTAACTAATAGGAGTTAGAATGATAAAAATTACGCTTCTCAAAAAAAAAACTGAACATCATTCAGATACTAAAGTTTTTTGTTCTAAACTTCAAAGATACTTTGTTGCATAAATGTAGATTAAAGGGGTATGGAAAAAAATCTTTCTCTTTTCTATATTCCTTATGAATGAGTGAACTTTATTATTAGATATGTTGCTGGTATAAAAAAAGACAATGCACATTCTTTTTTTTAGTCACACCCGGCAATGCTCAGGGGTTACTCCTGGCTCTGAACAAAGGAATTACTCCTGCCTGTGATCAGAGGATCATATGGGATCCTGAGGATCAAACTTGGGTCAGCTGCATGCAAGGCAAATGCCCTACCAACTGGAGGTTGCTCTGGCCCTCACATTCTTTTTAAATGTGCTCAAATATGGGAAATGTTAAATACAAAAATCCACCCAGATTATCACCTGAGTTCCTAGTAAACATCTGGCGCTAATAAACTTTCTCAAGTCTAGATTTTTTTTTCATTTTCTGCATTTTGCTATGTCAAGTTGGCTTGTTGTTGTTGTTATTGTTGTTGCTAGGGACCACACTTGGAGGTGTTCAGGAACTAATCCTAGTTCTGTGTTCAGGAATTAGTTCTACCACTATCTGGGTATAATACGGAATGCCAGGGGATGGAACCTGGGTCAACCACATGTAAGACAAGCACCCTACCACAAATATAAGTATCAACACTCTGGCCCCACTATAATCTATTTTGCTTTGGTTATATTTTGGTTGCTTATAGTCATTTTCTATATGAGATGATTTTTTCTTGCCCTATACAATTTAAGGGAATGACCTATTTTAATTTTACTAATTATAAAGCAGTTTAAGCACAGAAATATTATTTTTCATAAAATATATTTACATTAAAATATTTACACAAGCATATGTCACATTTCACTTGGGCCATTTAATTTCAAGTCTTTTCCCTAGTTACAGTTACAATATTTTTTGCCAACTTTCTCTTTTTTGTGCATGTGACGATAGAGATAAAATCCAGGCCTCCTACATTTGAAGCATAAACCCTACCACTGAGTCACACCCCCACCTAGGCATAAATGAATGTTATGTAGGTTTACCTCGCATATCAATCCCCTCCAAATTCCATAATTATGTGTTGTCAAATAATTTAAAATTCTTAAGAAAACTCCTTACTAGATATTGAAGTGTTTCAGGAATTGTAAAAGATGAAGCTTTTTTTTCAAACTGTTGAAAAGAATAATGGTTTCTTTAGTGAAGCATCAGAATAAAGGAGTGGTTTGTTTTTAGTAGCCCCTAAGTATCTGAGTGGACAGTAGCAATTCCTACCCTCGCCACAAAGCAGAAAGACTCTCATACTTTAGGAATTCCAATGGATCAAATCTTCCTAAAACTCTTCTGAAATGCCCCTAGCATTGTGCTTACTCAGAAATCACATTGAGCAGTTTATTGGACCAAATTAATGCCATTATTTAGTTCTTTGTCAACAAATCTTTCCCTCTTGGGAAAGGTGTCAGGGATTTAAGCTGATTCGCCTAAATCAATTAATGCCCCCTACACTAATATTCACATTTCTGTCCTGTTTTCTCAAAAATAGTACTGAAATGTTAGAAACCCTGAATCCCAAGTATTTGGGCTTAATTTCATATATAATTGACTTCTGTATCATTGCCATCTCTTTATAAACAGCTACCTACCCGCATTTGTGGGTTATTTATTTCTCTTATGGCCTTTACATAGAGTTCCAGGGAAAAATGATAGGGATAACAAGTACTACTGACATTGCATATTTGGGAGTTTGTCTTTATGGAGTTCACTCAGAAACCACAGTTTGGGTATTTTTACTATTCACTATGCTGTAATAATATTACCTATTTCCTTAGTTTATTTCCTTAGTTATAAAAACTCCCTTTATATCTCAGGATGTTATTATCAAATAATCTTTATTTCAGATTATGTTCACTTGATAATTTTCATGAACATTTGAACCATTTGATTAAATATTTGTTTCCAAGTATAAATCATCTAAAATATTTCATTAACACACTGCTTGTTTCTTTAGATTTCCTCTCTGTTCCTCCTTTAAAAGAAGGTTTTTTTTGTTTATGTATGTTTTTTTGCTTCCAACTTATTAATAAATCATATGGGTACATGCAACTCCTTACTTTTCTGCCATGCAGAACCTGAATAACATTTGCTTTATTCCTGTTTCAATGTTTCAGGGTGCTGAGAGAGGATTATTCATTAGCTACTTAGTAATTTAGGTCTTCAGGAAAAATCAGTGGGTGTTCGATTCCGTGATACAGATGTGAAGATCCCATATTACTCCTTGCTAATTCTTATACAATCCCCAAAAGGATGAAATAGTCTATTTTGAGTGTTTTCCTGGGATATTTCCTATACCTTTGATTCAGCCTTCAAGCATATTTGACAAACAGAAATATGTTTTGAGGGGTCCCTATTTACTGTGACAACATGGGTTTTCTGTTGTTTGGGCTACTGTTGGTTTCTAGTTTTGAAAAACATTCCATGCTTTCTCCTCCATAAACCATTGCCTTCAGCCCTCAGCATTCCATTTCTCCAACTGGGCATGGCTCCAATCCTGAGATAAATCCATTCTTATACAGAAAGCTCACGTGTGGCTGTACACTTCTTCCAGCTTCCTCCTTCTGCTCTGAAGATGCCATTAACTCTCCACAGAGAAAGAAATCCTAAGAAGAAATGCGGAGGCTCATCTCTGGACCCCTTTGTCCTTAGAATTCTTCTCTTCAAGAGAATATTTTAGAATTTCTTTTTATTTACTTCATATTTCAAACATAAGCATCTTAGAAAGAATTGTGCCTTTATATCCCTTTATTATATCTAGTGAATACTCTTCACAATGTTAGACTCTCATAACACTATTCTCTAGTTTTGCACAAGTAAGTTTGTCATCTCTCTCTTTTTTTTAGCTTAGGGCCAGAAAGATAGTACAGAGGGTAAGATACTTGCTTTTTATGTTTGGCTAGCCTGGGTTCAAACTCCAGCATCGCATTTATGCCTCTCCACTTACCCCCAGGATCGCCAAGAGTAATCCCTGAGTGAAGAACCAAGAGCAATCCCTATGCAAGGACAGATGTATGCAGCTTTGAAAAAAAGGTTCCAAAACACACCCCTAAAAACGTTAGATTGGTGTTTGAGTGATGGTACAGTGGGTACCATGGTTGACCTAACTTTGATCCATGACATCCCATCCGGTCCTCCAGGATATATTCCTGAGTACAGAGCCAGTAGTAACCTAAAATATCATTTACAGTAATATCGGGTGTGGACCCAAAACAAATACTAGTCAAATATTAGCCAAAAAGAAATATTAGCCAAACTTGGAAAACAAAGTTATGCTACATTTCTACAATCCCCAAATGCCTGAAATTACATTTACAGTTTATGTAAGATTTGCTTACTCTCAATCCACTTGGTCTGTGTGAAATTACATACATCACTCTCCTGTTCAGTTCGGGAGTAAATCCCTCTTCTGATTCTCTGTCTTCACTGTCCATTGTGAATGTCCTACTGACTGCCTCCATCACCAGGTTGGGTGAACCACTGACCTCTCTCCCACAGTCCAAAAATACTATGTCCTCCTGAATAATATCATGTTTAATTATATGATTGATGAGATTTATGATCTCGGAGATTTTACAATTGGTGCTACTCAGTGTGGGGAAACAGTGAGATCTATGGTGACAATTTTACCTCCTGTCTGACCATCTTTGCCTTAATAATGGATAGCCGAAGATTATCTTCACTTCTCATAAGGAAAAAGGACAGATAAAATTAGTAATCCCCTATTTCTACAAGTTCTAGTGAAATCGTCTCATTTGTGGTCAGGTTTTAGAATTTTTCAGACTAGAGATAGCAACAATTGTGACAGAACATTTTAAAGACCTATTTGCCAGCCTGGTTGGGAGGAGTCTAGGTTTTCTGTAGAATCTGGGCTTTTCAGTAGAAGGTCCTCCTTTGAAATTCCAGAAATCACTTGTATCACTTGTCTTTCTGTTGTTCATCAATTTGCTCCAACAGGCACCATTAACATCTCCATACAACCTGTCACATGTTAGTGTAGCCCCCAGGGTAACTGCTTGCTCCAGGAACATGAAGAGCCTCAAACCATTCCCTTCAGGTCATGGGAATGAGATCTATAATTGTTACTGGCTTTTGGCATATCAAATAAAACACAGGTAGCTTGCCAGGCTCTGCTGAAATTCCAGAAAAGCAAGTACAATTTAAAAGTCTAGCATTCTTGTTTTACTAATTTTTGGACTTTGTCTTGCTTTTATCATCATTTCACAATACAAGAGAAATACCTGACCAAATCATATCCTTGCATGTACCTGTAATTTGTGATACAGTTAAAAGAATGTGAAATTTAGACCCAGAGATAGCCCAGACTACCTGTGTTGGAGCCCTTACTCCGTTTGTCTGCTTCCAGCTGGGATGGCAAAGAACGACACTCCTAATGCAATAACAAATAGGGTTTATTCCAGCTAGCTGTGGCCGATCGCGCCACTGAGACATGAGGGTCCTAGTGAGAACATTCAACCCTGGGGAGAAAGCAAGAAGGGGTTATATATGACTTCCAAAGTCGTTACGCAAGGCCACAGCCCACGCAAATTCATATAACCAATAGACTTAAAGAAAAACGTATTTCAAACATTTCATCCTAAAAACGTTGTGCAGACTTAAAGAAAGACAAGAGAAGTGGTCTGTCCTGTTCCAGTCATGTGCTTAACCAACCTTGAGGATGTCCTGTCCTCAGCCAGTGGTAAAACTATACTATCCAGATGACCAGTATAGATATGCGTGGTCAATGACTTGTTTCTCAAGACCCCAGGGCTTACATAGTTGGGGCCATAGCAGGCTCTAACAAGTGCACATTTCCCATAATTCTTGATGCCATATGAAACTTCATGACCTGCCGCAGTTAATCCCTGAGCACTGACCTGGGAGTAGTCTCAGAATCTACCTGAGCCAAGCACTTCTACCCATGTTTGTTTCTAGGTTACATTACTGAAGGAATGACTTCCTATTCATACTCCCTTTTGATCTTTTTGATATTGAAGGTATTTGAAAGAGAGAGTCTAGAACAATAGTACAGCATATAAGTAATTTGCTTCACATGTGCCCTACCTGGGTTTGATCCTGAGCATCCCATATAGTCCCCTGAACTCTAACAGTAGTGCAAATCCAGGAGTGCAGGGCCAGGAGAATCCCCTGAGCATCACTAGATGTGGCTAAAAGGCCAAAGGGAAACAAAGAAACCAATAAGCTTTTGGAAGGAGGATGAAGGAAACTCATCTAGGACGTTTCTAGGAGACAGAGAAGGACAAACAGAAAAGGAAGATGCAATAACATTAGCAGCGCTGCTGCCCTACGTTTTGTCTCTAGAAAGCATTCAGTAAGGAATCTTTGAGCATTTTTATCTCCCATTCAATTTATTTAGTCATTTAATATCTCTTTGCCTTATTTCTTTATCTTCTCTTCTCCCACATCTAAAGACTCACTCTACATGAGCACATTTTTCAAAATTAGCAATACTCCTCATTATACATCATTTGGGTGTTTCTGAAATAAAACTACCTAGTAAAATCTACTATGCCTTCCAAAATTTCTCAAGATTAGACTCCCTTATGTATCTGCACTTGGAATAAATTCATCATTGATATAATTTATGAGCCAATTTGGAATTGAAACAGAATGGCGAAAGATCCTAGAGACTGCTATGTTTTAAGACTTTTGATCAGAGAAACTAATCAATTAAAAGGTTTGGAAACGTCCCAGGGCCTGGCCTGTAAGGCTCTCCTAGGTGAGAAGGGCCAAGGCAAGATTTCAGTCTGCAGTTTTAAGGACCAGACCCAGGACCTCATGAATTTACTGGTCTGCACTTCCTGCTGTGATATCTCTGGAAGCTTCATCTTTTCTGCTAATGTCTTTTCAACCTGGGCCAGGCTGAAACCACCTTCTAGGGGAAACACATCTTCTTAGTTCCTTTTTGGCTACATATCTGGGTTATCAGGAAGAGTCTTATACAGACTTACCTTCCTAAAAATGTTCTTATTTCACTGGAGCCTGGCAGACACAGATATTCATTTGCATGTGTGTGATATCACGCTGAAAAATTTACAGCTCCTCAGAAGTTCACTTTAATGACATGCACTGTTGGTTTCTTTCCAGGACATGGCTTAATAACTCATGCCAAGCAGTGGTAGGAAGAAGGGGGAAAGTGACAGTTCTTTTCCTTACATCTGAACAGTGAGCTGAAATGTTTTATGGGAAGAATTTTGTGTACAGGTTAGTGACCTTTGCCTATTTTTGAAAAATTACCTGGGCTGGATGTGAAAGCTGATGCCAGAATATTACAAGACACTGTCCAATCCAAGTCAGTTTTGGTCCATGTGCTTCCACAGATAGGAAGTTGATGCTTCTGTGATAGGAATCAGAGAAATATGGCTCTTCCGGGCAAAAAAATGCTGAAAAGAACATTACGAGGAGACTTCTGTTTTTGAGACAACCTGTGTTTGACAATCTTTCCTTTCTCTAACTTTTTTATAATTGATATAAAGGTTTTATGTATAACCAGTGAAGTGATGTGAGATGTGTTGCTAATGTAAACAATGTCCAAGTCATTAGAAAAATAAAAAGACTGGTGGTGTGACACCATGATAATCGACACAGTTAACATTTGTTTTAAAAACTAGCATACACAAGTTTGGGCATGGGTGAGTTTTTTGAAAATTTACTTATAAATAGAAAAGCTATAACCATTTTGGACAACTCTGTATAATAGAAAGAAGCTCCTTTTCCGAGAATCTGTGACTCAAAAGCAGGTTTGTCTAAAGCTGTTCTGGAGTTTGGACTTAACATTTTCTAATACTTGATACCAGCTGTCTAGCTCAGTTTGCATCAGATTGAACTCTTCATCCAACTGCTACCAGATGGCAGTCAATGCTTTAGCCATCTGGAATCACAGCATTTCACCCTCAGAGTCGGAGACACCCAGTGGTATCGGGACTTCCCAACACCTCTGCCAACCCCTTTTTCTCCAGGCCAGTCGGCTTCATCCCAAATCCCAAATGTACTTCATTCACTTCTTATTCTTTTACTTGAAGCAGGATGTGAGCACAAATTCTGATGGAAAGCCATCTTTAGATGTACTTTCCAGGTGTAGTATAAAAGAGCAAAGTCATCTGTATCTTGATTACTCAATGTGTGAGTCATGTTTAATCCAGAAAGTTTCAATGTACTGCTTCGTTTTTTTTTAGTATGTTTCGGGCCACATCCAACAGTGCCCTTAGGAATTACACCTGGCTAGCGGTGCTCAGAAGGCCAAAAGGGAGTGTTGAGGACAGATGTGGATTGGCCACATGCAAGATTTGCATCTTATGTACTATATTATCACTCCAGTCCCTCTGTTGCTCTGTTGAGATACCCAGTTTGGGTTAAAAAAAAAAGCTTAAAAGCAGATCTGAGTGCTAGCAGTAAACACAATATGTTGACTCATTTGCCCAGAAATAGTTCTGGCATTTATTTAGTTAAAAGTCATTCTGAAGGCTTGAATAGAAAATAATGGGTCTGGTGATATCTGATTATGTGAACTGCTCAGTCATCTAAAGTTGCACTGTGTAATACAGTGCAACTGTATAAAAGCATTTAAATGTCTTTTAAGCATTTAAATTTAAACTTAAGTTAAATTAAATGAAAAAATTACTTTTGTAGTTAAAGCCATTTTTCAAGTGAAGCAGATTCAAAAAGTAAAACTAAAATGTATGTTTTAGAATTTTTTCTGCCAATCTAGAATAGTTATGTATGGAATTGTTTAAGAACAACAATAACTTCAAATTGTCCAATTTAGTCAATTAGAAAACTTGTAAATAAATATTCAAGATAAATTTCATCTAGAGCATGTACCATATAGTAGATGTGTATAAAAGAGGCTAGTAAAGATCAAAACACTGAAAACCAATACACTGGAAGCAAATTTTTCTGGCTATATGTGTTCAAAACAGAAAAATGAAATAATATCTCTTCTTGTGTTGTTTTGGGGAGGGTCTTACATGGCAGTAATCAGGACTAACTCATGGCTCTGTATTTAGGATCATTCTAGGTAGACTTGAGGGACCATATTGGGTTTCAAGGGATCAAACCTAGGTTGGCTATAAGTAAGACACATATCCTATACTGTTGATTTGACCCAAAGAGAAAGATCCCTTTGATAATCAGTAACAGGTTCAGCAATTTAGAAGGATCTATGAAAACAATGAAATTCTCTACTGAAATATAATAAAGAAAACAATGTTCTGAATCTATTATCTATCTATCTATCTATCTATCTATCTATCTATCTATCTATCTATCTATCTATCTATCTGTCTATCTGTCTATCTGTCTATCTGTCTGTCTGTCTGTCTGTCTGTCTGTCTGTCTGTCTGTCTGTCTGTCTGTCTGTCTGTCTGTCTGGCTGGCTGTCTGGCTGGCTGTCTGGCTGGCTGGCTGTCTGTCTGGCTGTCTGTTTCTACCTCTCTATCTCTCTACCTCTCTATCTCTCTATCTCTCTATCTATCTATCTCTCTATCTCCTTATCTATCTCCCTATCTCCCTATCTATCTCCCTATCTATCTCTCTATCTATCTCTCTATCATCTATCTCTCTACCTCTCTCTATATCTCTCTATCTATCTCAATATATATCTCTCTATCTCTCTATCTCTCTATCTATCTCTCTATCTATCCCTCCATCTATCCCCCCCATCTATCCCTCTATCTATCTATCTATCTATCTATCTATCTATCTATCTATCTATCTATCTATCTATCTATCTATCTATCTATCTATCTATCTATCTATCTTATCTATCTATCTATCTATCTATCTTCATCTATCATCTATCTGTCTGTCTGTCTGTCTGTCTGTCTGTCTGTCTGTCTGTCTGTCTGTCTGTCTGTCTGTCTGTCTGTCTGCCTGCCTGCATGTCTGTCTGTCTGTCTGTCTGTCTGTCTGTCTGTCTGTCTGTCTGTCTATCTTTTTTGCTTTTTTTAGGTCACACCCGGCAATGCTCAAAAGGTGACTCCTGGCTCTGCACTCAGGAATCACTCTGGCAGTGCTCGGTGGACCATATGGAATGCCAGGAATTGAACCTGGTTGCCCAATGCAAAGGCAAATACTCTACCCACTTTGCTATTGATCCAGCCATATTCTGAATCTATTCATTATTTTGTTCATAACATGCACTAATGCCTATCTTAGAGACTCATGATTTAGTGGGATTTTTATTTGATCTCTGATAGAAAGTCAGGAATTGATATAATTAATTTAGCTTTCAAATTAGTATTTCATATAATTCTTAGAACGCATTTAGGAATTAAATAGCCATGCCCGTTTTACGAAGACATTTTATTTTGTCTTTGGTCAAAGCACCAGAAACTGAACTTTATAGGATATTGAACTTTTTTCCCTAATACAGGCAGAGTGAGCTCATTAAGATAAGAACCTAGTTTATCTTGAGTTCTTGGATACTAATATGAGTTAGTGTGGTAACATTACTGTTTAGTGAATGTATGAATGAAGAAGTCTTAACAAGTTTAAACTTTGCATCAAATCCAAATATAAACTTTAAGTAAATGACATAAGTACTGAATGCATGGAATGCTTAACAACTTATAAAAACTATTTACACCTTACAAACGCTAGGAACTACAAAGTAACAATGTCAAATGCCCTAATTATCATTATCTTTACTCATAGTCTAACATATATTACTTGTTTATTTTGAATCAATTCCATTACCAGTCTGAATTCATTTTAAGAACTACCTTATGGTAGTTCAGGAATAATATTATCCAGATAAAAATCAAATTCTTTTCCTGATTGCTCAGTATAACTCAAACCATTCCCTGTTTGTCAGGGAAGAAAGTCAGCTTCATCATGATTTCCCTCTCCAAATGACCATTCTACTCTACATTGTATCTGTGAAATTCCTCAGTTCTAACAAATATCCACGTTTAATTTTTCTGTGTGATCAGATCAGTACAGAGATGCGGAGTATTTTTTGTCTGTCATAAATCATGATATGATAATCTGATGACGTGATCACTGGATTTAGAACCTCAAAAGCAACTTGAGTCAGAAAGTGTTTCAATGAATTCTGGGACCATGAGTCGCAAAATTCTGGAACATTATGTCCTACTCTATAAAATTAAGATGCTGTTCTCATTCTAGTGTTACTGAAAAAAATTAATGAGATAAATCATAGAAATACTTGAGAAATATCAATTAGATATACTGTTTGAAATAATATAAAACAATCTGACATTAAGTTAGGTCTTTTACTGGTTTGTTATTATGAACTATTAATTATTAATATTCATGCTTATATTTCCCTAAATAAACTGGTTAGTGCTGAAAATAATGTCTCTGTAATAATTTTTCCAGAACCTTAATTTAGTGCCTAAAAATAGTAGGTATAAAATTTATTACACATATTTATATTTGTTTTATAGAATAACAGCTAACATTGATTTAGCACTACTCTCCCTAGTTGTTGTGCCAAAGATGCCAATCATATCTTATCACCCTACATTCTTCTTGGATAACATCTGCTTTACCCATAATTCATGCTTCTCCAAAAGTAATTTTTTAAATACCAAATGTCTTGATCTAACTTTTATCACAAGTGACTATATGTGTTGTCTTTGTCTCCTCTTTACAGGGCCTTTACATGTGGTGGCCGCCATTTTGGCCTATACGTGGCTGGGGTTCTAGCCGGGAATCCTATGCACAGGGTTTTTCCTATTGCTGATTTGTATGCCTGAACCTGTGATAAGTAAAGCATTTTAAAATTGCACCGGATTCCTGAGTTTTCATCCAATCCCTGCAGGCTTCGAAGGTAGAAGGAAACTAACTTCCCGGTACTGTTTGGGACCCCGGCGGCATCCCCAACAGTAGGGTGTGGCACCACCCTTCTACACTTTTTCTACTCTCTAGAAGCTGTTAGTTGATCTTTGTTGACAAGACCCTCCCTGAAGTTAGGGTTACTTTTGTGTATATATGGGGACTGACTAAGGTACTGCTCTGCTCTTTCTAGGACTCTCTCTCTTTGGTGGTACTTCTCTTTGGTAGAACCTCTCTCTCTTTGGTGGGACTACTTTCTGGTAGGGCCCTCTTTGGTAGGATTCCTCTCAGGTGGGATTCTCTTTGGTGAGAGATTTGGGCTCTCATATTTGGTCTAAATTCTGACCAGAGCTAGAGTTCTTTCATTATATTGGATTGTGGTGGTAGACATGGGGCAGAGCTGCTACTGGCTCTCACAGTGCCCAGCCGCTTATGAGGCGCCCGGGAGGGCAGGTTCTAGCACTGGCCTGTCACCCCAGCAGAGCCTCACAACAAGCCAGATGACCCCCACTCCATGAGGACCTCCATTTTCCACATCCGGACTTACCCTCGTCAGAACTCCACCCAGCAGACCAGCCTATCACAGCCCAGCTCATTGAGATCCACCCTGCTGCAGTCTTTTTTAATCCGGCCCAGGTATGCTGATCCAGAGACAGACATGGGGCAGAGCTGCTACTGGTTCTCACTGTGCCCAGCTGCTTATGAGATGCCTGGGAGGGATGGCAGGTTCTAGCACTGGCCCGCCACCCCAGCAGAGCCTCACAACAAGCCAGACAACCCCCCCACTCCATGAGGACCTCCATTTTCCACATCCGGACTCCCCCTTGTCAGAACTCAACCCAGCAGAACAGCCTATCATAGCCTAGCTCGCGTGGCCGGGTGGTTCACCAATAAATGCTGGATTTTGAGATGACTACAAGAGTATGCTACCCAGACGGCTGAGCCTGGCAAGCTACCCGTGTCGTATTTAATATGCCAGATACCAGTAACAATTATAGACCTCATTCCCATGACCTGACAGAATGGTTTGAGGCTCTTTATGTTCCTTGTTTAAGTCCGGTGCCCTTTGGCTCTACTTACATGAGACAGGTCATATGAAGATGTCTACTGGTGCCCGCTCGAGCAAATTGATGATGAACGGGAAGACAGTGATACAGTGATACTATATGTGTGGGGAGTCAAGACCTAGAGACCCCACCATGTCTATGGTCTAACTTGAAAAGAAAACCTGAAGAGCAGTTTTTATGAACTTGATGTAAAGCAAAGAACAAAGTCAGCTGTTAACGGCTGGGTGTTGCAGCTGAAAGGTCAAAATGAAGTCAAAGGCTAGTCAATGGCTTCCATATGCATTTCTGCTTTACAGAGAAGAAACAATGAATGAGTAAAGGAAGATCTTTGGTAGAAACAGGATCATGCAGCAGATACATCCCCCAAAAAGTGAGATGCCATAGAAGGGAGTCCATATAATTCTGTTTGATCTATTCTGTTCATTTATGAGACCAGAGATTACCTAGATCTCCAGGTAAACACTGTGGGATTATTCTTTATTTTCAACCCTACTTGCTAACTCTAGGTTTTGTATTGTAATTGAGGGATTGTTTCTCTCTTTCCTGTAAGACCTATAAATATGCTTATGTTATTATAAAGGACTTTTGTATACACAAAGGAAGACAGTTAAGACTATGCATTTCTACAAAACAGACACTTGATATGTGAGGGAGTCAAGACCTAGAGTCCTCACCATGTCTATTTTCTAACTTGTAAAGAAGTTGAATTAATTTCTCCTGGTCATCCATCAGCTTTCCTAACTAAAAGCCTCAGTTGCCCTTAGATTGATTCTAATTCCTTATACCCCAAAAAGGAAGGTCTCACCATGGAACTGGATGGACCCAGGAAAACAATACTGACTGAAATCACCCTGATTTCCACATAGGACAATTAAATGTCCTGCACAATTATCTGAGAGAAAGGCCCCTGGAGAAAACTCTGTTCTGACCCAAAGTTTGAGAGCAAGCTTACAAAATAAACTCTGTTCTGACTGACCCAAAAGAAAGCAGTGGATGGATAGACCCCTGAGAGAATTGGGAATGATGAATATGGAGAGAGGAATGCAGTCCGAGCTATATGGAGGGATCTCCTAGTACATGTCACCCTATAAATTTAATCCCAGGTGTAGATAAATGTCTGTCCCTCTTACTGTGTTTAT
This sequence comes from Cryptotis parvus, assembly GCA_021461705.1. NCBI lineage: Eukaryota > Metazoa > Chordata > Mammalia > Eulipotyphla > Soricidae > Cryptotis > Cryptotis parvus. Next base: position 28,519 of record JAJIBD010011160.1, read on the forward strand.
ACAAAAAATGACTAGAAAAAGTAAAGCCTTAGATTTTCTAGTACTAGTGGTCATGCTTCTTTTTCCATCAGCTGGAGGGGATGGTCATTGACTCCAAGTGTGGCCAGAGTACCCTCCAGATCCCAATATCTAGTTGGGGACCCCAATAGATCCCAACAAAAACAAAGAATAGAATTAGAGTAAATAATACCAGTAAAAAATACACTTTACCCATGTACTTTTCTTACATAAATGTTTCTGTTTGGAGTGGGTGTTGTGCTGGAGTGAACAAGTGTCCAGGTTCTTAGATGTTAACAACTTACTGTGGATAATAGAACTGATTCAATAAATCATATTGGGGAAGACAGAATAAGAAGACTTTATGCAATTGATATTAGAGATATCTTCAATGATTAGTTGTCACTGGCAAGAAAATGGAAACAAAAGATAACAAATGGGATTATATCAAACTAAGTAGCTTATGCATTAAAAAAGGAAAATATTACCAGAATAAAATACTACAACCATAGATTTGGAGAAAATATTTGCTCACCACCATACATTTGAAAAAGGGCTAATATAAAAGATTTATACATTTTTATAATAGAAAATAAAACATTAGAAAATGGTGAAGAGATGAACAGAAATTTATTCTATTGAAATTTCTTCTTCTAAGTCTTCTAAGAAGACATAGAGATGGCCCAAAAAAGTATGCTAAAATGTTCTACATCACTTATTGTTAGGGAAATGCAAACCAAAGCAAATAAATATCTCACACAAGTAAGACTGGTACATAGCAAAGAAAACAACCAGTGTTGTAGTGATTGTAGCAAACAAAAAAGGAACTTCACTACTGGGGAATATCAACTGATCCAACCTGGTTGGGAAGCAATATGGACATTTCTCAAAAAGCTAGGAATTGAGAATCTATAGGACCTAGTATGCCACCCTCACGGCAGAGCTTGGCAAGCTACCCGTGTCATATTTGATATGCCAAATTCCAGTAACAATTATAGACCTCATTCCCATGATCTGATGAAATGGATTGAGGCTCTTTATGTTCCTGGAGCAAGTAGGTGCCCTTGGGCTCTATTAGCATGAGACAGGACATATGGATATGTTACTAGTGCCCGCTCGAGCAAATCGATGATGAACGGGAAGACAAACAGACAGTGACAGGACCTAGTAATCTATCATCTTGGCATCTACTCCAAAGGATTAAAACTCCATTCAAAGAAGACATTTGTGGGGGCTGGAGAGATAGCACAGTGGGTAGGGCGTTTGCTTTGTACACAGTTGACATGGGTTTGATCCTCGGCATCCCATATGGTCCCCTGAGCACTGCCAGGAGTAATTTCTGAGCAAAGAGCCAGGAGTAACCTCTGAGTATCAAGGGGTTTGACCCAAAAAGTCAAAATTAAAAAAAGAAATTTGTGCTCCTATAAACACTCAATGGCCAAAACCTGAAACAACCCAAATGAACATGTCCAGATGACTGGATAAAGAAACTATAGTAAGTATAATAGACTACTGCTTGACTATAAGAAAATACAAAAATTATGAAATTCTCTTCTCTATGGATGGATCTAGACAGTATCATCCTGAATGCATTACTCAGAAGTAAAGAGGCACAAAAGAAATGATGACCAGAATACAGAGATAACCCACGTACTAGGAGAATTTTTGCCCACCATTCATCTGATAAAGGGTCAATATCCAAAATATATAAAGCACCCAAAGAATTTTACAAGAAAACATATCTAACCCCATCAAAGGTGGGGAGAAGAAATGAACATAAAATTTCTCAAAGAAGAAATACAAATAATGAAAAAGGCATATGAAAAAAATGTTCTATATCACTAATCATCAGGGAAAAGCAAATCAAAAGAAAAATCATCACCTTACACCACAGAGATTGGCACTCATCAACAATCATTGTTGGCATGAATGCAGGAAACAAAGGATCATCCTTCACTATTGGTGGGAATGTCAACTGATTCAGCCTCTTTGGGAAAAAATGTGGACATTCTTCAGAAAAAATAGAATTTGAGCTTACATTGACCCAGAATTGTCACTCCTAGCAAATGTACTCATATGTGCCCAAAAATTGCAAAGGTGATATTTGCACACCTATGTCCATTGCAGCTAAATTCACAATTGCCAAAAATGTGGAAGCAACCCAAGTGCCCAAGAACAGATGACTGGACAAAGGACCTGTGGTACGTATACTACTGCTTAGCCACAGAAAATATGAAGTCATGGGGTTTGCTGATATATAGACGGATCATGCCAATTGAAATGCAGCAGAGGGAAAAGGCAAACAATGATTTTACTCATTGCAGATATAGAGAAAGATAATAGGAGAATAATTAAAGCCTTGGGACAACAGAAAAGAAGAGCAGAACTAGACCTTTGTAGGACTCATGACACTTAACATGTGTGGGGAGGAGGGAGAGCCAGTGCCAAAGGTCAGGGAAGGCACATTAAGACAAAGATAGAGGGAAGTGGTCACTCTGGACCATCACAAGGTATTGAAAGGAGGTAAGATGGCACAGTATTGTAAACCACAACAACTGTGGAGGAGAAAATAGGAAAAAATAAAAATTTAAAAATATTTGCTATAGAGGCAGGTTGGGAAGTGGAGGGAAACTCGTGACATTGGTGGAGGGGAGTAGACACTGGCAAAGGGATTGGTGTTGGAACGTTGTAAACCGGAAGCTCAATCATGCATAACTCCGTGACTTTGCTTTTACCAAAAAATTTAAAAGAGGGATAGACATAAAATCACCTCTTATATACACAGGCTATAATGACACATGTTAAGGAATAAATGCTCAAAGGCAACAAAAGCCAAGAAATTGTCTTCAGTAGGAAGTTTCCCTCAGGAGACGGATGAGAAGGGATTAGGATGGGGAAGCTATCCTAGGACAAGAGTGTCAGGAAGTGACTATTCTGGGAAGTGCAGCGCTGGAATGTGTTATGCATGAAATCCTATCATTAGCAGTATTGTAAACTATGGTGCCCAAATAAACAAATAAATAAGCAAACACGATGCTGTCGCCTGCTTGAGCAGGGAATGGAAGAAGAAATCCAAGGTGATGGCAGTTCTCATTTCTGCTGCATCCCACTGGAAGATACTAATCAGATTCAGGCAGGATGAACACTGCAATTCCTAGGTGAAT